>WNWK01005195.1:55000-125092 GCA_009830355.1 Cherax destructor | reverse complement strand
AGGGTGAAGTAGGTGGGAAGGGCCCGGGGTTTTCCTCGCCTCTCACGCTCCCCCTAGTGTACGCCGCCACACACCATACACCACCCCTGCCCACCCCCTTTATGTTTTTTCTGTGTTTCCCTTGTGAATTCTTGCCAGAACTGTGTATCCAGTGTCGACGCCACTCAAGCCACGTGTGACCAAGCCACGTGACCCCAGCACGCCATGTGGGAAAGCCAGATCCCAACCCCTGTGATCTGCGCCTACATCAACCCATGACGTCACCACCATGCTGCTGACGTCACGTGCCCGACCCCCACGACGTCACTCCACTGATGTCACTTCGCGATATCCCCATGACATCCATCATGATGTCACCAAAAACAATCACCTCGCGACGTCACCCACGATGTTGCCTGACGTTCCTCGCGACGTCTGCTGACATCACTCGCGATGTCACGCCTGACATCACCCACATGATGTCGCGTGTGTTCTAGTTCACAGTGATCATTTTATTTTCATTATTTGTCGAGAAGTTTGAGAGAAGATAAGTCGAGTGTTCATTAATTTATTCCTCTCAGTCAGTGTTCTCACATGTTCGAGTATTGCTTAGTGACGATTTTTTATACAGAAAAGCGTCATTTGCTAGTAAGCCATGTTGTACCACATGTGTAGTATGTGTGCAGTTTTCTCGTGTGTCCTATGTAGCACCTGTGTGTTACTTTGTCACCCAGTGTGTGATCCGCGCCCCGCGCGCTTGACAGCTGACATTTGTCAGTCCAGGCGTCAGTTACGAGCGTTCGAGCGCCCTGTACAGAAAGCTCTTATTGTTCGCCGCTCGTAGATGCCTTTGCTGAATCGTACCCGCGACGATTCTCCCATCGAGACCGTTCCACTACACCTCCTAGACCGTCAGTCCAGTTATTGCAGATGACCAGTCTGGGGACGCTTACACTGCCCTCTGCTGTAACTTCTACTGTCGAGAGATGACACTCGCCAAGCCGCAGTTAAGCCTGTTGGCAGGCGACTGTCAGCCTCGTGTCACAGCTTCAGTGAGCAGCCTGCACAAAGATGATGTCACTTTGACTGCTAGCCCACTCACTGCAGTATGGTGTATGCTGTTACGACCTCCAGATGTTTCGTCGAGTCGTCTCTGTCACGACTCACTCCACAATCGCCAGCAGCGACAGCTCCAGCGACAGTACCAGTCGAGGAATGTCCTCCTGAGTCGCTTGCCAGTCCTGTCCTGTTGCGACTACTGACGACGCCTCACTCGAGGGCACCAGCAGTTGTGCCCCAGGTTGAGTGAACCCCTGCAGCGACTACTACGATGTCTGCTTCACCTCCCAGAGGAGACCGTACCCTGTTACGTCACAGCTCATGTCTCCTGTGTTGCAGTATGTATCCAGACGCAGGAAGGCGTGCAGTGCTGCATCGACGCTCACTGCCTTAGACCACGAAGCACACCGTTTTTTTCTTCCCTCTCTGGAGGAAGTTTTTTTTTCTATGTCCATGTGTTTATGTATATATGTATTTTTCTTTCGTGTTCTGTGACCTGTTCTTGCGAGAGAGAGACCCTAGTTTTTTAATGCCATTCATGGTCGGGACGACCATGGGTAGCGTGACCGAGCGATGTAGACAGCCTGACTGTCTGCATAGACAGCCCATGCTGTCTGCCAGCTGAGTTCATATTTCGTGCCATGCTAGTTTCCATAGTATTCCGCCAGAGGGCGAGCCTGGTAGGCGTACCCACGTCTACCAGACCCTCCCTGGCCCTCTCTCACTTGGCGCCCAAACTTCACTCAGACAACAGGCCTACTCCTCTCCCTCTCGCAAGGCATGGCCCTTGGCCATGGCCACAGACACGCAGCCTGTTACCCGCACCTTTATTACAAATAAAGTAAGAAGCCTCCGAAGCCTTATCATTACAACCACGCCTCCAAAACTCCAAATAACATATCGTTATAAGTGTCAATGGTAGTGTCCTCCATGTCTGGCACCTCGTGAGTGTCAATGGTAGTGTCCTCCATGTCTGGCACCTCGTGGGTGTCACTGGTAGTGTCCTCCATGTCTGGCACCTCGTGGGTGTCACTGGTAGTGTCCTCCATGTCTGGCACCTCGTGGGTTTCACTGGTAGTGTCCTCCATGTCTGGCACCTCGTGGGTGTCAATGGTAGTGTCCTCTATGTCTGGCACCTCGTGGGTGTCACTGGTAGTGTCCTCCATGTCTGGCACCTCGTAGGTGTCACTGGTAGTGTCCTCCATGTCTGGCACCTCGTGAGTGTCACTGGTAGTGTCCTATATGTCTGGCACCTCGTGAGTGTCAATGGTAGTGTCCTCCATGTCTGGCACCTCGTGGGTTTCACTGGTAGTGTCCTCCATGTCTGGCACCTCGTGGGTGTCAATGGTAGTGTCCTCCATGTCTGGCACCTCGTCGGTGTCACTGGTAGTGTCCTCCATGTCTGGCACCTCGTAGGTGTCACTGGTAGTGTCCTCCACGTCTGGCACCTCGTGAGTGTCACTGGTAGTGTCCTCCATGTCTGGCACCTCGTGGGTGTCACTGGTAGTGTCCTCCATGTCTGGCACCTCGTGGGTGTCACTGGTAGTGTCCTCCATGTCTGGCACCTCGTGAGTGTCACTGGTAGTGTGCTCCATGTCTGGCACCTCGTGAGTGTTACTGGTAGTGTCCTCCATGTCTGACACCTCGTGGGTGTCACTGGTAGTGTCTTCCATGTCTGGCACCTCGTGGGTGTCACTGGTAGTGTCCTCCATGTCTGGCACCTCGTGGGTATCACTGGTAGTGTCCTCCATGTCTGGCACCTCTGTCGTGTGGGTCTTGAGAGAGATATATAGGAGGTCAAAGATACTCCTTGTTGGATGGTTATGGTATATTTACAGTAAGTGAAGGAGAGTCCAGCCACACCGTCTGTCTCGCTCGTAGGTCTAACGTTAGTGAGGCAGTCCGCCTATCTGAGGCTGTGCACATGCGCTGAGCCTCTGACGTCAGCGGGTACCGTGACGTCACACGCAAAGAGACCAGCTGTATAAGTAAGAGGAAAGATACACTACACAAGTGTATATATGATACTGACACGACAGCTCGGCCATGTTATCGTATGACGTCTCGGCATACTATACAACTCTATAGACTGAACAGACAGGTGGTACTGGGTGAATCTATACAATAGCAAACACATTATAACTTTGAACTGATCAAGATTAATCTTACTCTCGCACTTCTTAAGTTAATGGTACATAAGAGAAATTTAATGGATCTAGATATAGCGGATTACATAAATTACAATGTGCAAATTTGATCGATCAATCTGTATTCATGCACTCAGCGGGTTCTGAGGAAGAATAAATATATTTACAAGGAAGAAGTTTTAACAGAAAAGAGAGACTCGGCTAGCACGATCAACTGTTAAAGCTCAGAACTCGCAGGGAACAAGAACACATAAAAAAAAAATTCTAGATAATGAACACTTAGTAACAAAACACACAGTCGACAATTTCTCTTAACTCAATCATCTAATTGTACAGTCTATTTACATTTAACCCCAACTCTGCTAGGGTAAGATTTACATATGCAGAATGGTTATCATCTCTGGGTGGATCAAACTCTGTTACAGTAGGTAACTCAACTTCTGATTGAGGAGGGTCTACACTGATATCAACAAATGATACTTGGGGTTTCTCAACACTTGTCGTGTACGCAAGGAGTAACGACAATCAGGTTGTCCCTCTGACTCACTACTAGAAGTTGAAGGTACGGGATCAGACGGATTATCATTGTCAGTCACAACAGTCTGGTTGTCAGGGGCTTCGTCTTCGTCACATACTAACTTCATATGATCTAGATGTGATTCTTTACACTTACCCGTACTAAGTTCTCTAACTTTATACTTATTGCCCTTGATATATTCAACTACTCGATATGGGCCAACAAACTTTTGGTCTAATTTAGGCATTGCTGAAGTTTTGTTGAAGTTGAACAACATGACTCTGGACCCTACTTGAACTTTAGTCGGTTTGGCTTTAGTATTAGTTACTCTAGTAAATTCTGCTGTTGACTTATGAAGTGTTTCACGTATTCTTCTGAAAACACTCTGAGCTTGGCTGGTACGAGTTGCTATGAAATCATCAGGGTTATACGACGGTTTTGGATTAGAATATAACAACTCATAAGGCAAACGCTTGTCAACACCATACAAGGCGTAATGCGGCGTATCACCTATAGAAGCATTGAAAGCAGAATTTATAGCACATTGAACATCAGGTATAACTTCATCCCAGGTTAAACTATTGGGATTAACAGTGGCTCTCAAGACATCGAGTACTTTTTTATTAGTTCTTTCTGCTAAACCATTGCTGGCAGGATGGTGTGGAACAATGGTAGATTTAGTAATCTTATACAAGGCACATAGGTTTTCTAGAATCTCGTTGCAAAATTCACCTCCATTATCGGATACTAAGGATTTAGGAGTGGTGTGTCTACATATTATACGTTCCTTAAACGCTTTAGCTACTGTCTCGGCAGTCTTGTCTGGAATAGGAACTAACTCACAATATCTGGTGAAATGATCGACCATCACACACAGATGTTTATAGCCTTGCATTGTACATTGAAAATTAGTTAGCAGATCTATTGCAACTCTTTCCCATGGCTCACTACTAGTAGTGGGATACATCTGGATAGGATTGGGACCGTTGATATTACCCTTGTGTTTCATACAAACACTACACTTCTTAACATACTCGGTAATATCAGTTGGTGTCACTGGTAGTGTCCTCCATGTCTGGCACCTCGTGAGTGTCACTGGTAGTGTCCTCCATGTCTGGCACCTCGTTGGTGTCAATGGTAGTGTCCTCCATGTCTGACACCTCGTAAGTGTCACTGGTAGTGTCCTCCATGCCTGGCACCTCGTGAGTGTCACTGGTAGTGTCCTCCATGTCTGGCACCTCGTGGGTGTCAATGGTAGTGTCCTCCATGTCTGGCACCTCGTGGGTGTCACGGGTAGTGTCCTCCATGTCTGGCACCTCGTAGGTGTCACTGGTAGTGTCCTCCATGTCTGGCACCTCGTGAGTGTCACTGGTAGTGTCCTATATGTCTGGCACCTCGTGGGTGTCACTGGTAGTGTCCTCCATGTCTGGCACCTCGTTGGTGTCACTGGTAGTGTCCTCCATGTCTGGCACCTCGTGGGTGTCAATGGTAGTGTCCTCCATGTCTGGCACCTCGTGGGTGTCAATGGTAGTGTCCTCCATGTCTGGCACCTCGTCGGTGTCACTGGTAGTGTCCTCCACGTCTGGCACCTCGTGAGTGTCACTGGTAGTGTCCTCCATGTCTGGCACCTCGTGGGTGTCACTGGTAGTGTCCTCCATGTCTGGCACCTCGTGGGTGTCACTGGTAGTGTCCTCCATGTCTGGCACCTCGTGAGTGTCACTGGTAGTGTGCTCCATGTCTGGCACCTCGTGAGTGTCACTGGTAGTGTCCTCCATGTCTGACACCTCGTGGGTGTCACTGGTAGTGTCTTCCATGTCTGGCACCTCGTGAGTGTCACTGGTAGTGTCCTCCACGTCTGGCACCTCGTGAGTGTCACTGGTAGTGTCCTCCATGTCTGGCATCTCGTGGGTATCACTGGTAGTGTCCTCCATGTCTGGCACCTCGTGGGTGTCACTGGTAGTGTCCTCCATGTCTGGCACCTCGTGAGTGTCACTGGTAGTGTCCTCCATGTCTGGCACCTCGTTGGTGTCAATGGTAGTGTCCTCCATGTCTGACACCTCGTAAGTGTCACTGGTAGTGTCCTCCATGCCTGGCACCTCGTGAGTGTCACTGGTAGTGTCCTCCATGTCTGACACCTCGTGAGTGTCACTGGTAGTTTCCTCCATGCCTGGCACCTAGTGAGTGTCACTGGTAGTGTCCTCCATGCCTGGCACCTCGTTGGTGTCAATGGTAGTGTCCTCCATGTCTGACACCTTGTAAGTGTCACTGGTAGTGTCCTCCATGTCTGACACCTCGTGAGTGTCACTGGTAGTTTCCTCCATGCCTGGCACCTCGTGAGTGTCACTGGTAGTGTCCTCCATGTCTGGCACCTCGTTGGTGTCAATGGTAGTGTCCTCCATGTCTGACACCTCGTAAGTGTCACTGGTAGTGTCCTCCATGCCTGGCACCTCGTGAGTGTCACTGGTAGTGTCCTCCATGTCTGACACCTCGTGAGTGTCACTGGTAGTGTCCTCCATGTCTGGCACCTCGTGAGTGTCACTGGTAGTGTCCTCCATGCCTGGCACCTCGTGAGTGTCACTGGTAGTGTCCTCCATGCCTGACACCTCGTGAGTGTCACTGGTAGTGTCCTCCATGTCTGGCACCTCGTGAGTGTCACTGGTAGTGTCCTCCATGTCTGACACCTCGTGAGTGTCACTGGTAGTGTCCTCCATGCCTGGCACCTCGTGAGTGTCACTGGTAGTGTCCTCCATGCCTGGCACCTCGTGAGTGTCACTGGTAGTGTCCTCCATGTCTGACACCTCGTGAGTGTCACTGGTAGTGTCCTCCATGCCTGGCACCTCGTGAGTGTTCAGTAAATCAGACTCAACAACTGGTAAATTTTACAGTGCTTCTCGGTTCTTAAAATCAATTAAAACATCTTTTACATTTAATTAAGTCACCGAGTTTCTGTGGTACTGAGATGACGTCGAATTATAGAAAACGAGACACACGGTTTAAGAACGAACATCTGACTTCCACTCATCGATAATAATAATAATAATAATAATAATAATAATAATAATAATAATAATAATAATAATATAATAATAATAATAATATCTTTATTTCTACAAGCACATGTACAAGGTATACAGACCATAGCTCACATCAATGACATACTACTATATAGAAAGCCGCTTGTTATGCAGAACATTTCGGGGAAATTAGGTCAGTTTTGTCCCAGGATGCGACCCACACCAGTCGACTATCACCCAGGTACCCATTTTATACTGATGGGTGAACAGGACAGCAGGTAAACCTGTGTCCTGTTCACGTCCCTAATGTTTTCCAGCCGTACCAGAGATTTGAACTCCGGAGATGAGTGCGCTTGCCATCGAGCTACGGGACAAATATTGACAAATTGTGATGAGCGCGGCGATGAATGGACAAAGGTTGAGACGACGCATTAAGTCTGATTTTGGATCTACATGCTGCAGGTACAGACTATCATAAACAATACATTGTAAACTTCTGAAATGGCCAATAAATTCCTAGCCAAGAAGGAAAATACATAGAAGTAAACGAAGAAGAGTGAACAACTGTAATTGAGCTGGTTAATAAAATGAAAGAATGTCTCTCTAAAGGGATTGGCATAGAACCGTACAGTTATGAAGTTTATGAAGGAAATATAATGGAACATTTTGGAAATGATATAATGGTAAGTACATGTAGAGGGAACACCCACAGCTGATACATTTAAAACTACAACTGCGAGAGTTCTGAAATATATACCCAGATACTAAAGAAGACACGGGTATAATTTCAGCGACAGCTGAAATTATTCGAAATATTATTAAGGATATTGCAAACAATCTGTCACATACGTTACAGTCGAAGATATATTACTTGTAATATTGAGAGTGATGTAAATTGTCTCCCTCAGTCCTTAGGAATCCTACTGACTTGTTGCCGGGAAAAAATAACTTGAGGGAAGTGTCTTCAAAGTGTGTCAGACACAGCAACATCCTGGGGTCTATATGCAGTGTTTTCTTCCAAGCTTGCCTAACCTAGGCATGACCTATTTCCATTAGTGATTTTGAAACTGATGACTCTGTCACTGCTTCATCTCATCTGTCTGCAGTATATAAGCCCCTTCAAGGCGGATATGATGTACATAGACTCCAGGTTTACCGTCTGATTACTCAAACTTCTCATCTTCCTCCGTTTTTCTCTGTATTGGACTGAAGAAGTCACTGGGTGGCGACTATTCACACACACAAGAGCAAATCTCTGCACCAAATTCACCTTAAACCAGCAAATAATAGAGCCTACAAGACCAGAAAATACTCTGGACCTTATCTTCACTAACAACGACGACCTGATATATAATAATAACCGTATTAAAGACAAAACACTCAGATTACATTATATAAGAGGTACAGACATGTATGCGCAGGGCTCCTGACCAGCAAAATGTGTTCAGTTATGAGGATGTCTTCACAAAATTCAACTTCATTAACAAAAACATACAATGGAGCAAGTCAACCAATGCCATAAATGAAACAAGCTGGGAAAATACCCTAAGCAACACGGATCCTGTACCTTTGCCTTGAAAAATTTAACTCTGTGGCAATTGAGGTTTGCTCAAGGCACATTCCATTAAGAAAAACAAAAATGTAAACTAGAAAGAGAGATGCTCCCTATACAGGCGAAGGCGAACAATCACAGAGCTGCTGAGAGGGGTCAGTATATCTGAAATATAAAGGGAGGCACTGGTCAGAGAATTAGCAAATATCGAACTTAAACTTAAGGAATCTTACAGGAGACAAGAATCTCAGGAAGAACTTAAAACCATAAAGAAAATTGAAAGAAACCCAATATACTTTTTCTCCTATGCCAAATCTAACGGAAAAGCTACATTCAGTATTGGACCCCTGCATAGACAAGATGGGATCGACACAGATGACAGCAAAGAAATGAATGAGATAGTAAAGTCACAATACGACTCAGTGTTCAGCGAGCCATTACCCAGACTAAGGGTCGACAATCTAAATGATTTTTTTATACCTGAGATCCAAAATTTGGTCATTTCAAAATCTCTCATATTATCCTAACATTATAAGACTTCGAAAAGAAATAATGACATGCCCATGCACTCTGCAGGCCTGGACTCGTGGAACTCCGTGTTCATCAAGAACTGCAAGAAGCCCTGTCACGTGCCTTCAGCATTCTATGAAGAGGGAGCATTAATACGGGGGTCATCCCACAGTCACTAAAAACAACAGACATGGCCCCACTCCACAAAGGTGGCAGTAAAGCAATTGCAAAGAGCTACAGACCGATAGCACTAACATCCCATAGAAAACTCTTTGAAAGGGTTCTTGGAAGCAAGACCGCCAACCACCTAAATACCCATCAGTTGCATAACCTACGGCAACACAGGTCTAAAGGAGGTCGCTCCTGCCTGTCCCAGCTACTGCACCACTATGACAAGGTCCTGGATGCTTTAGAGGATAAACAAAATACAGATGTAGTATACACAGACTTTGCAAAAGCCTTCGACAAGCGCGACCACGGTGTAATAGCGCACAAAATGGGTTATGAAAAATAACAGGGTCAATATCATCTTAAATAGAACAAAGAGTAATAGTGAACAGAGTAAAGACTGAGGCGGCTACATTGAAAAGTTCTGTTCCACAAGGCACAGTACTCCCTCCCATCCTGTTCCTCATCCTCATATTTGATAAAGACAGAGATGTAAGCCATAGCTCCATGGCTTCCTTTGCGGATGACACCCAAATTTCCATGACAGTGTCCTCCATGAAAGACACTGCAAGACTCCAAGCGGACATCAACCAAATCTTTAAATGGGCCACAAAAAACAATATGAAGTTCAATGAAATGAAATTTCAACTAATCAGATATTGAAAAAGAGAAAATTAAAACTTTTTCAGGGTATACAACAAATTCTAACCCAATAGAGCGAAAAACTAATGTGAAGGACATGGGAGTGATAATATCAGAGAATCACACCTTCAAAGGTCACAATGTATCTACCTCATCTGCTAGAAAAATGATAGAATGGAAAATGAGAACCTTCAAAACTAGGGACGCCCAGCCCATTATGATTCCCTTCAAATCGCTTGTTCTCTCTAGGCTGGAATGATGATGTATACTAACTGCCCCCTAAAGCAGGCAAAATTGGTGACCTGGGGAATATACAGAGAACTTTCACGGCACACATAAGTACGATAAACCATCTAAATTACTAGGAACGGTTGAAGTCCCTTGATTTGTATTCCCTGGAACGCGGGCGAGAAAGATACATGATAATATACACTTGGAAAATCCTAGAGGATTAGTACCAAATCTGCACACGAGAATCACTCCCTACGAAAGCAAGAGACTCGGCAGGAGATGCAACATTCCCCCAATGAAAAGCAGGGGCGCCAGGAGTACATTTAAGAGACAACAGAATAAGGGTCAGGGGCCCAAGACTGTTCAACTGCCTTCCAGCATACATAAGGGGGATTACCAATAGACCCCTGGCTGTCTTCAAGAAGGCACTGGACAGAGCACCTAAAGTCAGTACCTGACCAACCGGACTGTGGTTCTTACGTCGGTTTACGTGAGGAAAGCAGTAACAGCCTGGTTGATCAGACCTGAACCACCACAAGGCCTGGTCTCAGACCGGGCCATGAGGGCGTTGACCCCCGAAACCCTCTCCAGGTATACTCCAGTTATATTGTTATGGTATTCATTTTGTTATGGTAGTCATACTGTTATGGCAGCTTTTTTTTTATTGTAGTCATAATGTTATGGCAGCCATACTGTTAGGCAGCTACATTTTTTATGGCGCCATATTGTTATGACCTTTTTTTTATTATTGTAGCCATATTGTTATGGACGCCACATTTTCATGGCAGCCTTTTTATGGTAGCCATATTGGTATGGCAGCCACATTGACTACCTCGCAGCCTGACACTAGAAAACACTTTACCTTCGTCTTTCTCGGTAATTTAAGTATGAATCCGTTGAAAAAACTCTAACACTTACTCATGATTCATTTTCGATTTTACTAGATTATCTTCTATAATTTCCTAAGTTTTATATGATTCTTACGAATTTCGCGTTTCCCCTGAATAAATAATTATGAATATTATCTTAATGACTGATACACTGTCTTTACTCAGAGAATAACTATGTAAACAGTGAGAGATACCCTGTGTATACATTTAGAGATACATTGGATATACACTGAGATATATTGTGTATAAACTGAGAAATACACCGTATATACACTGAGAGATACATTGTGTATACACGGAGAGATACCTGTGTATACACGAGATTCACTGTATATACACTGAAAGATACCCTGCGTATACACGAATACCGGTTACACTGAGAGATACCCTGCGTATACACTGAGAAATACCCTGCGTATACACTAAGAAATACTCTGCGTATACACTGAGAGATACCCTGCGTATACACTGAGAGATACGCTGCATATACACTGAGAGATACCCTGCGTATACACCGAGAGATACCCTGCGTATACACTGAGAGATACCCTGCGTATACACTGAGAGATACCCTGCGTATACACTGAGAGATACTCTGCGTATACACTGAGAGATACCCTGCGTATACACTGAGAGATACTCTGCGTATACACTGAGAGATACCCTGCGTATACACTGAGAGATACGCTGCATATACACTGAGAGATACCTTGCGTATACACTGAGAGTACCTTGCGTATACACTGAGAGATACCCTGCGTATACACTGAGAGATACCCTGCGTATACACTGAGAAATACCCTGCGTATACACTGAGAGATACCCTGCGTATACACTGAGAGATACCCTGCGTATACACTGAGAGATACCCTGCGTATACACTGAGAGATACCCTGCGTATACACTGAGAGATACCCTGCGTATACACTGAGAGATACCCTGCGTATACACTGAGAGATACCCTGCGTATACACTGAGAGATACCCTGCGTATACACTGAGAGATACCCTGCGTATACACTGAGAGATACCCTGCGTATACACTGAGAGATACCCTGCGTATACACTGAGAATACCCTGCGTATACACTGAGAGATACCCTGCGTATACACTGAGAGATACCCTGCGTATACACTGAGAGATACCCTGCGTATACACTGAGAGATACCCTGCGTATACACTGAGAGATACCCTGCGTATACACTGAGAGATACCCTGTGTATATACGACCTCTGGTGTCCAGGTGTCACCGTAACTTTGGCTGGAACACAGATTGAAGACCCTGATGTAATTTTTCTTGTTTCGCAGTTGTCCATTTCTTCTTGTTTGATGTTAGTAGCTCTTCTGATACCAGAGCTTCTAGGAGGATGCCTGGTGCTGATGAAGGGCTCTTCATCCAGTGAAGCCGAGCCACTAACCTCTTCCTCGAATCAAACCTGATTGCCTCCACGACTGTAATACTACAGACACTGAATGATTCTTAACACTCACGGAAATAATTAAGATCATGTAGTGGGCTTGTGTGGTCTAGGTGTTAGTGTAGTGGGCTTGTGTGGTCAAGGTGTTAGTGTAGTGGGCTTGTGTGGTCTAGTTAGTGTAGTGGGCTTGTGTAGCCTATGTGTTAGTGTAGTGGGCTAGTGTGGTCTAGTTAGTGTAGTGGGCCTGTGTGGTCTAGTTAGTGTAGTGGGCTTGTGTCATCACTATGGTCTAGTTATTGTAGTGGGCTTGTGTCCTCACTATGGTCTAGTTAGTGTAGTGGGCTTGTGTGGTCTAGTTAGTGTAGTGGGCTTGTGTGGTCTAGGTGTTAGTGTAATGGGCTTGTGTGGTCTAGGTGTTAGTGTAGTGGGCTTGTGTGGCCTATGTGTTATTGTAGTGGGCTTGTGTGGTCTAGTTAGTGTAGTGGGCTTTGTGGTCTAGGTGTTAGTGTAGTGGGCTTGTGTGGTCTAGTTAGTGTAGTGGGCTTGTGTGGTCTAGTTAGTGTAGTGGGCTTGTGTGGTCTAGTTGATAGTGTAGTGGGCTTGTGTGGTCTAGTTGTTAGTGTAGTGGGCTTGTGTCTAGTTAGTGTAGTGGGCTTGTGTGGCTAGTTATGTAGTGGGCTTGTGTGGTCTAGTTAGTGTAGTGGGCTTGTGTGGTCCTATGGTTAGTTATGTAGTGGGCTTGTGTCCACTTGGTCTAGTTAGTGTAGTGGGCTTGTGTGGTCTAGTTAGTGTAGTGGGCTTGTGTGGTTAGTTAGTGTAGTGGGCTTGCCTGTGGTCTAGTTATGTGTAGTGGGCTTGTGTCTCATATGGTCTAGTTTAGTGTAGTGGGCTGTGTGGTCTAGTTGATAGTGTAGTGGGCTTGTGTCCTCACTATGGTCTAGTTGTTAGTGTAGTGGGCTTGTGTGTCTACTTGTTAGTGTAGTGGGCTTGTGTCTTCACTATGGTCTAGTTGTTAGTGTAGTGGGCTTGTGTGGTCTAGTTAGTGTAGTGGCCATGTGTCCTCACTATGGTCTAGTTAGTGTAGTGGGCATGTGTCCTCACTATGGCTGTTGTTAGTGTATTTGTGGGTTCGTTAGTGTTGGCTATGTGCTCACTATGGTCTAGTTAGTGTAGTGGGCATGTGTCCTCACTATGGTCTAATTAGTGTAGTGGGTTTGTGTTGCTAGTGTGGTATAGTTGATAGTGTAGAAGGCTTGTGTTGCTGTGGTCTAGTTGTTAGTGTAGTGGGCTTGTGTTGCTAGTGTGGTCTAGTTGATAGTGTAGTGGGCTTGTGTTGCTAGTGTGGTCTAGTTGATAGTGTAGTGGGCTTGTGTTGCTGGTGTGGTCTAGTTAGTGAAGTGGGCTTGTGTTGCTAGTGTGGTCTAGTTGATAGTGTAGTGGGCTTTTGTTGCTGGTGTGGTCTAGTTAGTGAAGTGGGCTTGTGTTACTAGTGTGGTCTAGTTGATAGTGTAGTAGGCTTGTGTTGCTAGTGTGGTCTAGTTGATAGTGTAGTGGGCTTGTGTTGCTAGTGTGGTCTAGTTGATAGTGTAGTGGGCGGCTTGTGTAACTAGTGTGGTCTTCCTAGTGTAGTGGGCTTGTGTAGCTGTTATGGACTAGTTACTGTAGTTGCCTTGTGTAGTTAGTATGGTCTGGTTGTTAGTGTAGTGGGCTTTTTTAGCTAGTGTGGTCTAGTTGCTAGCATAGTGGGCTTGTGTAGCTAGTGTGGTCTAGTTGCTAATGTAGTGGGCTTGTGTAGTTATTATGGTCTAGTTAGTGTAGTGGGCTTGTGTAGCTAGTATGGACTAGTTGCTTACATAGTGGGCTTTGTTTAGCTAGTATGGTGTAATTGTTAGTATGGTGGGTTTGTGTAGTTGGTATAGTGTAGTTAGTGTGGTGGGTTTGTGTAGCAAGGACTCTCGAAACCAGAAGTGAAATTAGTAGCGACCAGCGAAGATGCCGGGCCAAGAGCTGAGACTCGACCCCTGGAACCATATATAAGTTAGTACACACAACACACACCTTCTGTGGTAACAAAAAATGGGTTGCCATAGAGCAGGATGGAAAACCAGGGGGCTGGATGATGAGTCTTGGAAGGAAGATTGGCAGCAGAGCTCATGAAAAGTGAACATGAGTGGAGAAGGAAGCTAGAAGAGCTTAGCATGAAAATGGAAGAGATAATAGCTGCATAGAGCAGGAAGTTGGAGATGCAAGTCACAGTGGCAGAAGCTAAGATACAGACATTAGAAAAGAAGCTGAAAAATCTGAATCAGCCTAAAGAACTAAAGAGCAACGTGGGCATGTCATCAGAAACTGCTACCTCAGTCACAAAGAAGGGGACCGTAGGGAACGAAGAAGTGAAACTGTATTCAGAGGCCCTATCAGACCATCGTGGAGCCCGAGGAAAAACATGAGGATCACATCAGGAACAATCGAGGGGACTGCAGAAATTGGAAGAGCTAAGCTATACGTATAGGCTATAACAAACCACAGCGGTGCCCAGGGAAAGCTAAGAAGGGAAAATGACAGACCACTGGGCTCAGGGACAACAGATAGTGAAGAGATTGAAGAAAGGAAAGCTGCAATGGAGGTAACTAAATCGAATCAGGGGATACATAGGGATATGAAGTGGGAGAATGATAGGGAGAGATCAGTCTTTGTTTATGGTCTCCAGGAAGTTGAAGGGAAAACTTATGAAGCAAGAAGACAAGGGGAGAAAAAAGTGATTGAAAGCATCATGAAAGCAATAGGAGAAGACGACATGACCCAACTGTCAAATTTTCTGAAAATAGGGGGTTTTGCAGAAGGAAGAAACCGGTCAGTCAAAGTGATTTTCAAGGCAGAATCGGCTCAAAACAGGATCCTGCAGGAGAAAGCAAGACTAGGGACATGGCATACCAGAGGGTGTATCTCAACCACGACAGAACATGAGAAGAAAGTCAGAAACTGAAAGAGAAGGTACAAAGACGAAAGGAGGAAAGGCAAAGATGGAGTTTGACAAAAGAACTCAGACTCAGGAGGAAGATCAAATACAACATCCCTCACAATCACTTACAGAAGCCCCCAACCTTGATAACCCCAATGCAACCAAACATTCTAACCCAAAACCCAGCCAAGACAGGACTCGCAGCAATGGTTTCAAGTTGGAAAAGTTCACATTCAGGAAGGATATAGGAAAGCACTGGTTTGGTAATAGAGTTGTGGATGAGTGGAACAAACTCCCAGTACCGTCATAGAAGCTAAAACGTTGTATAGTTTTAAAAATAGGTTAGATAAATACATGAGTGGGTGTGGGTGGGTGTGAGTTGGACCTGACTAGCTTGTGCTACTAGGTCTTATGCCGTTCCCCTTCCTTAAGTGAAGTGACTTGGCTAGGTGGGTCATTGGTCTAAGCCGGGGAGTGACATGGACTTGCCTCGCATGGGTCAGTAGGCCTGCTGCAGTGTTCCCTCTTTCTTATGTTCTTAAAACCCACATGCCGTACCCAATGCCCCCACCCACCTCATTATAAACTCCACCTTCACAGCAACCCCCATAGTTCCTCGTCAGATCTGCTTCCCCAACCCCAACATACCCCCAGACCACAGTTTTGGAAAGGAAGTTGAAGGTTTGGAAAACAAATGCAGACAGAATAACAAATAAATGTGAGGAGTGGCATGAATCAAGGAGACATCCCCAGACATAATAGCACTCACAGAAACGAAAGTCACCAGGATGATAGCAGATGCAGTATTTCCACCAGGATATCAGATCCTGAGGAAAGCTAAAGGGAGCAGAGGGGAGGAGGAGATGCACTGTTCATTAAAAACCAATGGGGATTTGAGGAAATGGAAGGAATGGATGGAATGGGCAAAAGAGACTACATAGTAAGAACAATCCAGTCTGGGGGCCATGAGGTGGTAATTGCAGTGATGTACACCCCGCCACAGAACTGAAGGAGGCCAAGAGAGGAATACGAAGAGCAACACATTAGCCGAGGTGGCCAGAAGAGCTCACATACATAGAGCAAATTTACTAGTTATGGGTGATTTAAATCACAAGGAGATTGACTGGAAAAACCTGGAGCCCCATGTGTGTCCCAAAACATGGACAGCCAAAATGATGGATGTGGTACTTTAAAACCTCATGCATCAACATGTTAGGGACACTACCAGTGAGAGAGGTGAGGAAGAACCAGCAAGACTGGACCTACGTAGTTTCACCTTGAGTAGTTCGGACATCAAGGCCCCTTGGAGCTAGTGATCATGTGGTTCTGTGCTTTGAATACAAAGTTGAACTACAAGTGGAGAGGGTAGCTGGAATAGGACAGGATACGCCAAACTAATAAAGAGGGGACTACACAGGCATGAGGAACCTCCTGAAAGACGTTCAGTGGGAATGAGAATTGGCAGGAAAACCAGTAAAAGAAATGGACTACATGACAACAAAATGCAAGTAGGCAGAGGAGAGGTTTGTTCCCAAGGGCAATAGAAATAATGGGAAGACCAGAACGAGTCTTTGGTTCACCCAAAAGTGTAGGGAGGTAAAAACTAAGTGCACTAAAGAATGGAAAAAGTACAGAAGACAAAGAACCCAGGAAAATAAAGGGATTAGCCGAAGAGCCAGAAACGAATATGGCCAGATAAGAAGAGAGGCTCAGCGACAATAGGAAAATGACATAGCATCGAAAGTCAAGTCTGACCCGAAGCTGTTGTATAGCCACATCAGGAGAAAAACAACAGTCAAGGACCAGGTAATCAGGCTGAGGAAGGAAGGTGGAGAGTTCACGAGAAACGACCAAGAAGTATGTGAGGAGCTCAACATGAGATTTAAAGAAGTATTTACAGTGGAGACAGGAAGGACTCCAGGAGAATAGGGAAGTACACCAACAAGTGCTGGATGAAAGACACACAACTGAGGTGGAGGTAAAGAAGCTGCAATGTGGACTTGATACCTCAAAGGCGGTGGGACTGGACAACATCTCTCCGTGGGTCCTTAGAGAGGAAGCAGAGATATTGTGTGTGCAACAAAAAAGTCAACATATCCATTGAAACTGGGCAACTACCTAAGGTATGAAAGACGGCAAATGTAGTCCCAGACAGACACGAGGCATTAAACTACAGACCTGTGTCACTGACGTGTATAGTATGCAAACTCATGGAGAAGATTATCAGGAGGAGAGTGGTGGAGCACCTAGAAAGAAACAAGCTTATAAATGAGATCCAACACGGTTTCAGGGAAGGAAAATCCTGTGTCACAAACTTACTGGAGTTTTATGACAAGGTAATGGAAGTAAGACACGAAAGAGAGGGGTGGATAGATTGTGTTTTCTTGGACTGCAAGAAGGCCTTCGACACAGTTCCTCACAAAAAGGTTAATGCTAAAGCTAGAGGATCAGGAACGCATAACAGGAAAGGCACTGCAATGGATCAGAGAATATCTGACAGGGAGGCAACAACGAGTCATGGTACGTGACGAGGTGTCAAAGTGGTTGCCTATGACGATCGGGGTTCCACAGGGGTCAGTCCTAAGAATCTGTGCTGTTTTTGGTATATGTGAACGACATGGCGGAATGGATAGACTCAGAAGTGTACCTGTTTGCAGATGATGAGAAGCTAATGAGGAGAATTAAATCGATGAGGATCAGGCAGGACTACAAAGAGACCTGGACAGTCTACAAGCCTGGCTCCTTCAATTTAACCCCGCCAATTCAAAATCATGAAGATCGGGGAAGGGCAAAGAAGACCGCAGACAGAGTAGACTCTAGGTGGCCAAAGCCTGCAAACCTCTCTCAAGGAAAAAGATCTTGGGGTAAGTATAATACCGATTACATCTCGTGAGGCGCACATCAACCAGGTAACTGCTGCAGCATATGGGCGCCTTGCAAACCTAAGAATAGGGTTTCGATACCTCAGTAAGGCATCGTTCAAGACTCTGTACACCATATACGTCAGGCCGATATTGGAGTATGCAGCACCAGTTTGGAATCCACACCAGGTCAAGCACGTCAAGAAATTAGAGAGAGTGCAAAGGTTTGAATGAAGACTAGTACCAAAGCTAAGGGGATTGGCCTACGAAGAAAGTTAAAAGGAAATCGGCCTGACGACACTGGTGGACAGGAGGGTTAGGGCTGACATGATAACGACATATAAAATACTACGAGGAATTGACAAGGTGGACAAAGACAGTATGTTCCAGAGATGGGGCACAGAAACAAGGGGTCACAATTAGAAGTTGAAGACTCCGATGAGTCGAAGGGATGTTAGGAAGTATTTCTTCACTCATAGAGTTGTCAGGAAGTGGAATAGCCTAGAAAGTGACGTAGTGGAGGCAGGAACCATACATAATTTTAAGACGAGGTTTGATAAGGCTCATAGAGAAGAGGCGGGCCAGGAGCTATGAATCGACCCCTTCAACCACAAATAGGTGAACACACCACACACACACAGATACTGAAGAGGATAATAGCAAATTAAATAAGAGAAATATTAACAATGAACACCTTTCCTAATCTCTCTCTCCTTACTCTCTCTCCCTTTAACTCCTCTTCCCTCTCCCTTCTTCATTTCTCTTCTCCTTTTCCCTAAAATTTATCTTCACCTCACACCTCTTCCTCCCTCTCTCTGCACTACGCTAGAGTCAGTAACAAATTATATTCAGGTGTGGATAACGCGCTTTTAACACCAAAGGGGAGCAGGGAGAAATCTCTCAGTGAGAATAAGAGAGGAGTCTAGCTATACATATAATGCTGGGGTGACTGAACTGTTAGCCTGGTAGGCAACCAGGAGTGACGAAATTATTGGCATGGTAGACAACCCCTGGGTAATGGCACCATTGGTATGGTAGACTGTCCCTTCTGGCACTAGTCACTTCAAATCCCAGACGACTCGCTCTCTCTGTCTCAACTCTTGTTTTTATTTACTCATCCAGGCAATCCACTTGTTCATTTTGAAGAATTTCATGTTTTATTGTTGCTGGGACTAAGAACGGGTGATGAAGTGACTGTCACTGTCAAAGAGATGTTTTGGAATATTCGTTAATGGAGTGCGTTGGTTCTCCAGCAGAAGCTGGTACATATATCACACACTCTCTCAATATGTACACTGGTACATATATCAGACTCACCATATGTACACTGTCAGTTTATATTAATCTCAATTTTGCTATTAAAGTATTCTGAATACATTTAAGATAACTGAATACATTTACCTGCTCGGTACTTCCCCCCCCCTCCGCTCAGTCTAATATGAAATCTTGCCCGACCGAAACGTCGTCAAACTTTCATTCTCCCATGTGCGGGTTATTTGTGTCCTCTTCTTAATATTCAATTTCAATTTCAATGTTTTACATACCCTCCAAAATTCAGCCACAACATTTGCAGCTTCTCTTCAAAATCTCCCAAAAGAACCGCATCATCTTCAAAGAGCAACTTTAAAAACTCTCACTTTGTGTCAAATTCGTCAACATTTAATGACACATCTTTCCCCAATACCTCAACATTCACTTCTTTCCTGCTGATAACCAACTTATTATAGTCATCGCTATCTTCGTATTACAATTATTACAGTATTCGTGGGAAGCGGTAAACCCAAAGGGGCATACAGCACAAGGGAATGAGTGGAGTGTGGATAATTAAGTTTGAATCAAGGAAGAGGACAGTAGTTCCAATTACTGAGGGTCATAAGTGCTTCCATGAAAGAGAGAGGGGGAATGAGAGAGAGAGAGAGAGAGAGAGAGAGAGAGAGAGAGAGAGAGAGAGAGAGAGAGAGAGAGAGAGAGAGAGAGAGAGAGAGAGAGAGAGAGAGAGAGAGAGAGAGAGAGAGAGAGAGAGAGAGAGAGAGAGAGAGACGAGAGAGAGAGACGAGAGAGAGAACATTATATTCACTGCCTAGTTATTATCCTATTGCATCTTGTGTATATACACAATAAGAGGAAAGACGTATCTGAAATTCCTGACCGCTGGTTATATATCCACATAATCTGCAACATCGTTTAAAACAGTAATCACATAGTAAATATAATGTTGAGATCTTGCGATCTCTCTCTCTCTCTCTCTCTCTCTCTCTCTCTCTCTCTCTCTCTCTCTCCTCTCTCTCTTCTCTCACCAAAGACGCCTCAATACGTCCCTTCCTTTCCCCCACTCGTCTATTGTATTGTTCTCCTCGTCTTTCATAGACGCATCTGCCTACATATCAACTCCAAAATAGCTATATACTTTTAATTCCTCTATAGTCCCTACATTCAATCTGAAGTCTTGTCTCTCATGTCCTATAGTTTTGCTAATTCATTACCTTGCTATTTTCCAGGTTCTCATTTAATATCTCTCTTCTGCATCACATATTCCAGGCTAAGACCAAATGTGCATTAAAATATTCTCGTTCTCTCTTACAAACCCTAACCTCTGCCTCCTCTCATAAAATTTCTTTACTGATGTAAATAAATTTTCACCTGTTCCATACATGTGTAACACCTGCCAAATTGCTCTGCTAACACCCTTTCAAATGACTTTCAACAAATAGTTCTTAAACTTAGAATCACATATTTGCTCCCATACATACACTTGGCCTACACATCTCTACCCTGCAAAATAATCTTTTTTTGAATTACGCCTAACTTTTTCAATAATAACTTTACCCTACATTTAACACTGAATATTTAACAAGCTTATCGCCCTACAAGTCTTACACTTTCTGTTGTCGCCTTTTCCCTTTTACAATAGACCCCTGGCTGTCTTCAAGAAGGCACTGGGCAGGCACCTAAAGTCAGTAACTGACCAGCCAGGCTGTAGTTCGTACGTCAGTTTGCGTGTGGCCAGCAGTAACAGCCTGGTTGATCAGACCCTTATCCACCACAAGGCCAGGTCTCAGACCGAGCCGCGGGGGCAGTTGACCCCCGAAACCCCCTACATGTATGCTCTTTGCATATCTACACGTATCCTTTCCCCATTTCCTGCAGATATTAAATAAATACATCAGTCACCCCCAAATCTATGTCCTGAAATGCTATTGCCATCTCAGTCTTTATTACATCTGTCCTACCCGATTTAACCCATTTTCAACCAATCCTCTACCTTGTGCACTTCTACGCTCACATCTGACTCCTAGATTTAATTCCCTTTACCAATTGTATATAATCTTGCAAAGTACTATTTGAAGGCAAAAACACTAGAAAATTTCTGAAAAGTAAATAACTGTCGTACAAGAAAATATAGAAAGGATTGACTACCTACATTAAATCCTTTAACGACCTCTGTATTTTCCTGGGTTGTGGTCACACCTGCACGACAGCAGCCACCTCCGCGGAAACAACCAAAAAAACATTCCCTCACCATAGAAACTGTCGTCATCCGTTGTCAATTAACAGCCGGTGTTCATCTCCCGTAAATAATGACCATAATTCCTGGCAATCAAATCCATTTTACCGAAAACTGGCTCTTCGATATTGTGTGTGTGATCGTATTAGCAAACTCAAGTCATAAGAAAACACCTTGTTCAAAATGCCCAAATGCCCTGCATATTAGGGGCTTTTGGCATGTACACCTCATAACATCTCATAACCCATTGTAATTCTATGTATCATCTCCAAATAAACTATTATTATTATTATTCGTTTCATCTGATGTGTGTTCCATGAATGTACCGGAGAGTCCAAGTCCAAGTGAG
Organism: Cherax destructor; assembly: GCA_009830355.1. Taxonomy (NCBI): domain Eukaryota; kingdom Metazoa; phylum Arthropoda; class Malacostraca; order Decapoda; family Parastacidae; genus Cherax; species Cherax destructor. The sequence goes on along the minus strand of WNWK01005195.1, from coordinate 103,289 downwards.
CGCAGTGTGTATACATCCTTAAGGAGGCGTTGATATATTACATTGACTGTGAATTTGAAGTGTCTTGCTAAGTCAGTATGTCCAGAGCTCTGAGCTACAGGGCTTATAATAGGAAAACTTCACAGAAAGCACTGCTGTGTCCGACGGTAGCCACTGACTTTTCTACAACCTGCTAGTAGAAGCCCAGTAGCTCACTGATAAAGCGCTGTACCTGGTAGTCAAGGGGCCAGTTTAAACTCCCCATCCATCTTAACATTTATATATATATATATATATATATATATATATATATATATATATATAAATATATATATATATATATATATATATATATATATATATGTCGTGCCGATTAGGTAAAACTTGCGATTTTGGCTTAAATAGCAACGCTCACCTTGCCATATAAGACAAGTGAAATTTTGTGTATGCAATAATTTCGCCAAAATCATTCTGAACATAACGAAAAAAAAAATTTCATTGTGTCTGTTTATTACTAAATTAATGTTAACGTATCTAAAATATATTTAGTTGGGTTAGGCTAAATTTAATTGTACTTGTTGTAATAAGGTTAGGTAGGTTTTTAAAGTTTCTCTTGATACAAAATTATAAATTCTTACATTAACATAAATGAAAAAAATATATCTTTAAACGTATAAGAGAAAATTTTAGAAAGGACTTAATTTTAGATGAGTTCTTGCTAATTGACCAGTTTTACCTAATCGGCACAACATATATATATATATATATATATATATATATATATATATATATATATATATATATATATATATATATATATATATATATATGTCGTGCCGATTAGGTAAAACTGGCGATTTGGCTTAAATAGCAACGCTCATCTTACCATATAAGACAAGTGAAAATTTGTGTATGCAATAATTTCGTCAAAATCATTCTGAACCTAACGAAAAAATATATTTCATTGTGTTTGTTTATTATTAAATTATTGTTAACGTATCTAAAATATATTTAGTTGGGTTAGCTAAATTAAATTGCGCTTGTTGTAATAAGGTTAGGTAGGTTTTCAAAGTTTCTCTTGGTTCAAATTATAAATTTTTACATTAACATAAATGAAAAAAGATATATTTAAACGTATAAGAGAAATTTTTAGAAAGGACTTAATTTTAAATGAGTTTTAGCTAATCGGCACGACATATATATATATATATATATATATATATATATATATATATATATATATATATATATATATATATATATATATATATATATATATATATAAATATATGTCTGTCTGATGGAAGTCAAAAGCGTCCTGATGGAGCCACTATGCTACCCTGGAAGGATGGTAAGCAGATTGCTTGGGACTACACCTGTGCTGCCACAATGGCAGACACCTACTTGCCATACTCCGTAGCCGAAGGGGGTGGAGCTGCCAGCCACAGGGAGACCCAGAAGACTCGCAAATATGAAGGCCTTCCCCCTTGCTATAACTTTATCCCAATAGGGTCGGAGACCGACCCATGGAGCATGGGGCAAGTGTGCTCTAAAGTTTCTCAAAGAGCTGGGTGAAAAACTCATCATAGAAACTAAGGACCACAGGGCGACCAGCTTCCTCTTTCAGAGACTCATTGTTGCGATCCAGAGGGAAAATGTCTGCAGCATTCTGGGCACGCGGCCCACTGCCGGGGAGCTGGACGAAGTATTTGACATGTAGCTCTGAGTTGTTATCTATGTTTTACTCCCTATTCTTGTCAATGTATTTTGTTTGTAATAAAGTTTATATATATATATATATATATATATATATATATATATATATATATATATATATATATATATATATATATATATATATATTAATTACTATAATACCTAAAATAAGAAAAATCTCAAAATGAAATTGAGGAACATCAACATTTACCCATTTTTGAAAATTAATTTGTTTTTATGAGGAGAGATATTCCCCCATTGCTATACATACTTTCACTCGCTGTTGAGGAAGGTGAACTGACTAGGTTAACCCATGATGGAAGAACTATCATGTTTTCTCCCCACCACTCTAGTGGATTTCCTTCTTTAGGCATTAACTCCAGTGCTATATTTTTGTATAATTTTATTATGTTTATAAAACGAATACCAGCACGTTTGTTTTTGGATCTTTTTTTTATGATTTGGACAATTATCCCAAAGCAGATGTTTGTGTCGTGTTGGTAACGCTGGCCAGGATTTCATCATAACATCAGAATCAAATTCAGTAAGTTTTTCAATCCTTGTTACATCATTTTGACTGTGTTCGTCTGTTTCAAGCAGCTTAATTAATGCTGCTAGCAAACCAACTTCGCTCAATGATTTTTAAGAACATAAGAAAGAAGGAACACTGCAGCAGGCCTACTGGCCCATGCGAGGCAGGTCCAATTCTCCAACCGGCTTAAGCCAATGCCCCGACCCAGCCAGGTCAGGTTACATTCACTTGAGGACGGCATCTGACCTAGTAGCACAAGCTAGTCAGGACCAACTCACACCTTGAGTTGTTGAATTCTCTTCTGACTTCCTTTCTATTCATTCTCAATATTGTCAGTATTTGTCTTAAATGACTCACGTAAAACAAAACAAAAAACATGACTCATTTGCTGCAGTGACAATGAAGAAGTAATTCTTTTGTCGCGGCTCCAGAAATATGCTGAGTGTGGTGTTTTAGTAGTGGTGTAACTCTGGAACCTGCTGTAGTTAGCAGTCACACTTTCAGAGCTGACAGTGTGTTTCCCAAGCTTGAAAACTTGGATCACTCAAAGCTTTGTTGACGAAAAGTTTAAAATATTGTGCTTGTGACAGTATTTCAGAACAAGACAATTTCTTTCACACATTTTTTTTTAATACTTTCAGCAGAAGAGAACTTGGCAATATGCTTCTATTTACTTCAGTCAAACGATGGAAGTAATGTTTGTTATTTAAGCAATTCATTGCAGTGGGTTTTTTTGTTTACATTTGTCATCTAACATAAATTGCAATTCCAGTGAGTAGCCTCGTTCTGAATGAGCTTCTGCCTTGGAACTTCATTATTTTCTTGAGGATCCTCTATTTTAGTGTAGGCTAGAGGAGAGTAACTGAAATGGCTTGCTATGATATATTTTATTATTCTCTGCTCTAGAATACAATCCTGGATAACCAATTAACGTGTAGGTAGAAAACATGCCAAACTGTTGTATCCTGTCCCTTAAATTTATTTGACAAAATTAGTACCATTATCCCATGCATCAAATGAATTTTGGTATCTGGTATATTGAATTCACACATTACTTCTTGAATAATCTTGATGTTCACCGATGTGGGGGATCCAGGAAATGACATTGCACTATGGACAAACGTTTATGGAATGAGGTCTTTGCTGAGTCACATATAGTGTGAACTGTACCTACCTTTATGTATTTACATATATCTGGCCCTAGCTCACAGCTTTCCCTTTGTCAGATACCCTCCCAAATCTGTGAGAAGATGAGGGTTCCAATCCTAGCAGGTGTCCTCTGGTGTGAGAAAGACAGGGAGGGAGGGGGGCCTTGTTGGCAAAAAGAATTTGAGGGGAGGGCACGGGCCCCCTGTGATAGGACTAAGGATTGTAAGAAAAATGAGTTTCCCTACTGTGGGCAGATAGTGCATAAACCCTCTGGTGAGGCCATGGTGTTTGAAGGCGATGGGGCCATGCCTAGAGCATTAACCCTCTAGGGTGGGCCCCTGGTGTTTGAGAACGATGGAGCATTGCCCAGTGCGTAATACCTTCCTGGTGGGCCCCAGTAATGTGAGGAAAATGAGATCTCAGAGCGTGAACCCTTTCTGGGGTCCGCTTACCAACGCCTGTAAAATACTTGCAATATACGCTGGTGTTGCAGAGTTTCATTTTGTGTTCCCCCTCCATAGTTGAACGTCAGATCAGAGCTCATGTTACTGTCAGCCAACACTCCTCATGATGCTGTCAGCCAACACTCCTCATGATGCTGTCAGCCTACACTGCTCATGAAGCTGTCAGCCAACACTGCTCATGAAGCTGTCAGCCAACACTGCTCACGAAACTGTCAGTCAACACTACTCATGAAGCTGTCAGTACACACGAAGCTGTCAGTCAAACGTCTTGAGGCTGTCAGCAACACTACTCATGAAGCTGTCAGCTCATGATCTGAAGCTGCAGCCAACATGCTCATGAAGCTGTCAGCAACACTGCCACGAATACTGTCCCGTAATAGAAAACTGCAGCCATCTCAGAGCTGTGAACCTGTTCATGATGTCAGCCTTAGATACTGCATCAACACTACTCTGAAGTTCAGTCAACCTACTCATAGTGCTGTCATTCAACAGCTCATGAACTGTCAGCCAACACTCCTCATGATGCTGTCAGCCAACACTCTCATGATGCTGTCAGCAACACTCTCATGAAGCTGTCAGCAACACTGCTCATGAAGCTGTCAGACAATACATCTCATGAAGCTCTCAGCCAACACTTCTCTAGTCAATACTAGTCATGTTACTGTCAGCTAACACCAATTATGTTGCTGACAGCCATCAATGCTTATGTTACAGTCAGCCAGCATCTCTCACATTAATCTAAGTCAACACCACTCATATTTTTCAACAGCCACAATCCCTCACGCTTCTTGTCAGCGAACTCCACTCACGATTCTATCAGCTAGCACAGCTGACATTGCTGTCATTACCCGCCGTCTCCAGCAGTAACAAACGGAGTTGCTCACTAAATGAAAGCAATAATATCTTGCTATCACCCCTACAGGCAATCCCTTTGAGAGAAGACCTGTTTTACCCCTATCACCTCAACCATCTCCCCTTAGTCGTTGCCCTGAACGTCCCCCTTTTGTTTTTTTCTTTCGTGTCTTCTGTCTACCTTCATTCTATTTCTCTCGTTTCAACCCTACTTCTCATTCCCGTAATTTATCAAAGCATCGTATATCAATTGTATGTTATTCCCAGCAAATAATAACATTGTATGCAAGGGAGTGAGCTAGGTTTGATCATGGTTGATCAAGGGAAGGGTTGAGCCTAATGCTTGGCTCAAGAACCCTTTTACTAGGCTCAAGGTTTCAAATTTGAATAGGCTGGGCGAGTACCAGATGCCTTCACATAGTGTTAATTTATGTGGAAATGGGAAAAATCACTGGCACTTGAATGAGTAGGATAACACTTAAGTAAGGTGCAATGCGGATAACTAGGCTGGCACTTTAATGAGTAAGGTGCCACTTTAGTAAGTAGGATAGCACTTTAATGAGTAAGGTGCCACTTGGGTAAGAAGGATAGCACTTTAATGTGTAAGGTGCCACTTGGGTAAGTAGGATAGCACTTTAATGAGTAAGGTGCCACTTGGGTAAGTAGGATAGCACTTTAATGAGTAAGGTGCCACTTGGGAAAGTAGGATAGTACTTAAATGAGAAGGGAGTCACTTGGGTGAGTAGGCTGTACTTAAAATAAAGCCACAGGATAGCAACCAATGTGAAACCAAGAAAGCAACCAATGCTGACAACCAAGAGAGCAACCAATGCTGGCAACCAAGGGAGCAACCAACACTGGCAACAAACGCTTGCAACCAAGAGAGCAACCAACGCTGGCAACCAAGAGAGCAACCAACGCTGGCAACCAAGAGAACAACCAACGCTGGCAACCAAGGGAGCAACCAACGCTGGCAACCAAGAGAGCAACCAACGCTGGCAACCAAGGGAGCAACCAACGCTGGCAACCAAGGGAGCAACCAACGCTGGCAACCAAGGGAGCAACCAACGCTGGCAACCAATGGAGCAACCAACGCTGGTAACCAAGGGAACAACCAACGCTGGCAACCAAGAGAGCAACCAACGCTGGCAACAAGGGAACCAACGCTGGCAACCAAGAGAGCAACCAACGCTGGCAACAAGGAGAGACAACCTGAACTGAGACTGGCAACAAGGAGCAACCAACGCTGGCAACCAAGAGAGCAACCAACGCTGGCAACCAAGAGCAACTAACGCTGGAACCAAGGAGCAACCAAGCTGGCAACCAAGAGAGCAACCAACGCTGACAACCAAGGAGCAACCAACCTGCAACCAAGAGAACCAACGCTGGCAACCAAGGGAGCAACCAACGCTGGCAACCAATGGAGCAACCAACGCTGGTAACCAAGGGAACAACCAACGCTGGCAACCAAAAGAGCAACCAACGCTGTCAACCAAGAGAGCAACCAACGCTGTCAACCAAGAGAGCAACCAACGCTGTCAACCAAGAGAGCAACCAACGCTGGCAACCAAGAGAGCAACCAACGCTGGCAACCAAGAGAGCAACCAACGCTGGCAACCAAGAGAGCAACCAACGCTGGCAACCAAGGGGACAACTAACGCTGACCACCAAGAGAGCAACCAACGCTGGCCACCAAGAGAGCAACCAACGCTGTCAACCAAGAGAGCAACCAACGCTGGCAACCAAGAGAGCAACCAACGCTGGCAAAAAGAGAGCAACCAACGCTGGCAACCAAGAGAGCAACCAACACTGACAACCAAGAGAGAAACCAACGCTGGCAACCAAGGGAACAACCAACACTGGCAACCAAGAGAGCAACCAACACTGGCAACCAAAAAGAGCAACCAACACTGGCAACCAAGAGAGCAACCAACGCTGGCAACCAAGAGAGCAACCAACGCTGGCAACCAAGAGAGCAACCAACGCTGGCAACCAAGAGAGTAACCAACGCTGGCAACCAAGGGAGCAACCAACGCTGGCAACCAAGGGAGCAACCAACGCTGGCAACCAAGAGAGCAACCAACGCTAGCAACCAAAAGCAACCAACGCTGGCAACCAAGGAGCAACCAACGCTGGCAACCAAGGAAAAACCAACGCTGGCAACCAAAAACAACCAACGCTGCAACCAAGAAGCAACCAACGCTGGCAACCAAGGACCCAAACCAACGCTGGCAACCAGGGAGGAACCAACGCTGGCAACCAAGGGAGCAACCAACGCTGACAGCCAGGAGAGCAACCAACGCTGACAGCCGAGAGAGCAACCAACGCGGGAAACCAAGAGACCAACCAACGCTGGCAACCAAAAGAACAACCAACGCTGTCAACCAAAGGAATAACCAACGCTGACAACGAAGAGAGCAACCAACGCTGGCAACCAAGATAGCAACCAACGCTGGCAACCAAGGGAGCAACCAACGCTGGCAACCAAGGGAGCAACCAACGCTGGCAACCAAGGGAGCAACCAACGCGGGAAACCAAGAGAGCAACTAACGCTATCAACCAAGGGAACAACCAACGCTGGCAACCAAGGGAACAACCAACGCTGGCAAGAAAGGGAACAACCAACGCTGAAAACCAAGGGAGCAACCAACGCTGGCAACCAAGGGAACAACCAACGCTGACAACCAAGAGAGCAACCAACGCTGACAACCAAGAACATAAGAACATAAGAACATAAGAAAGAAGGAACACTGCAGCAGGCCTACTGGCCCATGCGAGGCAGGTTCAAGTCTCCAACAGGCTTAAGCCAATGCCCGACCCAGCCAGGTCAGGTTACATTCACTTAAGGAAGGAGCACTGCATCTGCCCTAGTAGCACAAGCTAGTCAGGACCAACTCACACCCAACCGCACCCACTCATATAAGTAGCCTCTGATGTGGAACTTTATCGAAAGCCTTACTGAAGTCCATATACACAATATCATATTCATTACCATGCTCTACCTCCTCAAACACCTTAGTGAAAAAGTTAGTAAATTCGTAAAACCGTTTTGAGATTCATTAATCAATTTATGCTTTTCAAGATGGCTACGAATTGCCTCGGCAATTATTGATTCCATAAATTTACCAACTATGGAGGTAAGGCTTATTGGTCTATAGTTCGAAGCTAAGGACCTGTCACCTGCCTTGTAAATAGGTATTACATTTGCCCTTTTCCACTTGTCTGGCACTATGCCAGTTTGTAGTGATATATTGAAAAGATTTGCCAAAGGTTTGCTAAGTTCCTTTTTACATTCCTTTAAAACTCTTGCAAACAGTTCATCAGGGCCTGGGGATTTGTTTGGTTTTAATTTCTCTATTTGTCTGAGGACCATGTCACTATTTACCCCAATCGAGCATAGTCTATTATCTTCCTGTTCTACATAATTTATTATTTCTGAAATTCCGCTAGTATCTTCCTGAGTAAAAACTGTCCTGAGTTACTCTTAAGTGGGCCTATCTTGTCCCTAATCTTACTTCTGTATACCTGAAAGAACCCTTTTGGGTTAGTCTTCGAATCCCTTGTTACCCTAGCCTCATAATCCCTTTTTGCTTTTCTTATTCCTTTTTTTTTATTTCTCTCTTTAATTGAAAATATTGATTTCTTATGTGTCCATCCCCTCTTTTGATACGCCTATATATGCCTCTCTTTTGACCAATGAGATGTTTTAATCTATTGTTCATCCATTTAGGATCATTTTTGTTAGATCTAATTTCCCTACTTGGAACAAAAGTTGTCTGGGCAGCTAGAACTACGCTCAGGAAAACGTCATATTGGCAACCAAAACCACCTACCTGACCCATAGTCAGGTCATCCCAATTTAGCCCACCCAGGTAATTTCTCAGCCCCATGAAGTCGGCTACACGAAAGTCTGGAACAGAGACTTGATTGCAGTTACCTGGGTAATTCCATGGGAGCAACCAACGCTGGCAACCAAGGGAGCAACCAACGCTGACAACCAAGGGAGCAACCAACGCTGGCAACCAAGGGAGCAACCAACACTGACAACCAAGGGAGCAACCAACGCTGGCAACCAAGGAGAACAACGCTAAACCAAGAGCAACAACATGACAACCAAGGGAGCAACCAACGCTGACAACCAAGGGAGCAACCAACGCTGACAACCAAGGAGCAACCAACGCTGACAACCAAGGAGCAACCAACTCTGGCAACCAAGGGAACAACGATAATGCTGAGTACATTGTTACGGACATTGAACACGTTAAACTGACTTGAGAGAAGAATTAATATTAGTCACTGCTGATCGGGTCAAGATTATTCTATAACAACTGATGGTCGCGTCTGAGGTAGTGACCATCACCACCCTGTCCAAAGACTCTTGTGGGGAAACAATATAACCTTATGAGCTGTTTTTTAAGCAAAACGACTGTAAAAATATTTGAGGAAAACCATGAAGGTAAAAGTGATTAAACTCTCAGAAAACAAAGATTTAGTAACAAGGCAACACTTCGGGTTTTGCTCTGTAATTTCAAGTGTAATTTATTAACTCTGTATAATAGTTCGGAAAACTGTTCAGGAATAAATGGTTTGTATTTACCGTATTTATTGGCATATAAGGCGCATGTGTGTCAACTGCTTCTTGCACAATTTTTGCAAGTAGTTGTAACGTAACGTTAGTAAACAACAGCTAAAGTGTAACATGAAGCTTATTCTTGACCCTGACCTTGAGTATATAAGGCGTAGGGTGATTTTCCAAGAATTTTTGTGGGAAAAGTGCGTCTTATATGCCCGAAAATACGGTATCCAGGCTTTACGAGAGCTGACGAAGCTTCCCCAAGAAAGACTAATTTGGAAACTACAAAATATAGATGAGAGATTTTGAGAGGAAAAGACAAATATACTCATTGGAAGCTGTGTGTTTATGTGCGTCAAAGTTCCGTGGAGAGACTGTACAGCAAGTGTTGTGACACTCATACACACGCACAAAGAAACACACATGCACAAACACACAAACAACAACATACATATTCAGACGTCGACATTCTGTATACAAACATACTCACAATTGTTAATATTATTAGCTCAATGTGTAATTAAATGGGTAATACATTTATTTATATTTGCTAAACTGAGATCCGACTCGTAAATCATATTCGACTGGGAAAAAAACATTGTGATATTACGTTGTACTATTAATGAAGCAAACTTTTCTTAATAACTCTCACTAAGAGAGACACACACAGATAGACACAGAAATACAGATATACAGAGAGAGACACACACAGATAGACACAGAAATACAGATATACAGAGAGAGACACACAGATAGACACAGAAATACAGATATACAGAGAGAGACACACACAGATAGACACAGAAATACAGATATACAGAGAGAGATACAGATATACAGAGAGAGATACAGATATACAGAGAGAGATACAGATATACAGAGAGAGATACAGATATACAGAGAGAGATACAGATATACAGAGAGAGATACAGATATACAGAGAGAGATACAGATATACAAGAGATATAGTGTGTGTGTATTTAATACAAGTTATTCTGCCAAAGTATCTTACATATTTATCAACATCACAAAAACATAGTAATTCAGTAGGCATTTTGGACCAAACTGGGCAGATAATACCTCGAATTTTAATGGTAGAGAATTGAGCTCACAAGCAAAGAGTACCGGTTAAATCCTGGGCGGAAGGAGACGTATGGACAAGTCTCCTAACTCCTGATGCCTCTGATCCCATTCTATAACATTCATGCTTCTCTTACACATAAATAACCAACACATTGAGAAGAGCTTACGATCACGTTTCGGGCCAACGATAAAAGCATTTACAAAGTGTAACTTTGTTTTCAGTAACTTTATTTCAAAGTGTAACTTTGTATTTACAAAGTGTAACTTTGTATTTACTAAGTGTAACTTTGTATTTACAAAGTGTAACTTTGTATTTACAAAGTGTAACTTTGTATTTACAAAGTGTAACTTTGTATTTACAAAGTGTAACTTTGTATTTACAAAGTGTAACTTTGTAAATGCTTTGTATCGTTGGCCCGAAACGTCATCGTAAGCTCTTCTCAATGTGTTGGTTATTTGTGTGTAAGAGAAGCATGAATGTTATAGAATGGGATCAGAGGCATCAGGAGTTAGGAGACTTGTCCATACGTCTCCTTCCGACATGATCACTGCCAGGTCTTTGACATAACGGAATGAGATAAACCATTTTATTAATAAGAAGCAAAACTTAGATAAAGTATAAAACAACTGAATATGAACTATTCCAATCTGAAGCAAATAATAAAATATATTAATAACTAGTGAAACAAAGCAAATATATCCATAGGACAGGTGGTCTTCCAATGTGCCGATGTTGGCAAGTAGTTCAGGAATCACTTGGGGGTTTGGAACTAGAAGCCGGTGATTAAAAACGGTGGACACTAGTGGACGTGACTTTTGTGAAGTTTCGCCCAAGACAGTACGGATGCCACTATTCACCCAGGTAAGCAGCTGGCGGAGTAATAGGTAGAGATGTGCTGCAGGGCGTTTGAAGAAAACAGATGAATACTCAAATGTGTAGAGACACTGTAGTCACTGGGCGAACGTGACTTTTCTCAAGTTCCACCCTAGACAATATTCACTACAGTGAATGTAGAATGTAGTGGTGTAACAAATGGAGTTTGGCTGCAGGGCGTTGAAGAAAACCCGCTGATCAGCCAAAGATGTAGATGAACTGCAGAGTTCTCTCAGGACGATGAGATCGCACTGCCCATCTTGTGTCCCCTGCGTCGGGTGACCCAGCCCGGCCAGCAAGGCACAACAAAGCAACAAAGAGTTACAATCCTAACAAGTAGTCATTCACATGATACACAGAGGGCCTTTAAAAGAAATGGTGAGGACAAAGAATTATGTTAAAATAGGTAGGTCAAGTGAAGTCCGGTTAAATCAACTGAAACCCCAAGACTGTATAACAAAAACAAGAGTGAAACTCAATACTTAAAGACTTAATGGGAGAAGAAAGACAAGTAGCGTTGATTTGTCAGGTGTATTCCATGTTAACTCCCACCGGGTGGAAGAAGGGTGGGGGATAGATGTAACGACACACATCACTTTCAGAGCAAGCATTCAACCAATTATACCACCACCACCACCATAGTAAGTTTTCAATAGTAGAGCTGTCCTTAAGAAAGCCATATTGATTAGTGGAGAGATTATTGTGTTTCTAAATACCACATCAATTGTCTATTTACCAGACATTCCATCATCTTGCAAACTGCACTGAGAAGAGCAATGGGACGACAGTGGGAGGCATCATGGCCTGAAATACCCGGTTTACGAAAAGGCAGTTTTCTACACCTGGGGAAGAGCTCCTTGCAATCATATAAGATTAAATAGACGTAAGAGGACAGCAAGGTCTGACGGATGTAGATGCTGGAGTATACGGATATGAATGCGTCAGGCCCAGCTGCCGATGATCGGCAAGTGAAAAGTGTTGACTCTAGTTTCAGAAGTGTAAAAGGCACATTATAAGACTCTTCTCTGCTAGAGGAGAGTCTAAGAGTTCTAACTCTCTGGCAGACTTGAAGGAAAGAAACGAGGGGCATAGATGGAGCCCCTGAGAGATATGGACAAGACGATTACCAATTTCGGTGGAAACTTTAAGAGGGTTCGCTATAGTGACACGGGCACCTGAAGAACGGGAGCGGGGTCTGGAGAGTATTTACCACTCAGTTTCCGTACTTTTTTCAAACTGCACACAGATAGAAAGCGGAAGTGACGGTAGGAACATAATCCCGCCAAGTGCATTTAGTTTCACAGACAACACGGTGGGCGACCGCTCTCGCCTGCTTAAAATCAAGGAGTCGCTCTGTGGTCTTACTGTGGTCCTACGGTGTCCCGTAGCTCGATCGCTAGCGCAGTCAGCTGTCAGCTCACACACTGAGGTCTGGAGTTCGAATCTCCGGAACGGCTGGAAAACATTAGGATGTGTTTCCATAAACACCTGCTGTCGATGTTCACTCATCAGTATAAAATGGGTACCTGGGTGTCAGTCGACTGGTGTGGGTCGCATCCTGGGACAAAACTGACCTAATTTGCGGGAAATGCTCATTATAACAAGCGGCTTTCTATATAGTAGTATGTCATTGATGTCAGCTAGACCTGTATACCATGTACATGTACTTGTAGAAATAAAGATATTATTATTATTTTATTATATTGCAATTATATCTGTCCCATGCAACGCGTGTCAAACGTATCACATGTGCACAAGTGGAGACCGCCATGGCACGCATTTCTGTGAATGCCTGCAAGAGTTAAAGCTGAGGTTGCAAGTAGAGGACAAAGAAGGGTCCTTACTAAAGCAGTTTGACTCGAGGACAGGTCCCAATTTGCTCGGTCAAATTGTCAGCGTGGGCTTCGAGGAGGTGGAGAATACGAAAGGGAAATAAGGAGGATTGGAAAATGATCGCTGTCATGTAAGTCCGGGAGGACAGACCAGATAAAGTCTAGTGCAGTTGATGAAGAGCAAACTGAGAGATTGATGCAAGGGAGAGATTGAGAACGGGGGTCAAAATGGGTGGGAGCACTCGTATTTAAAACATGGAGAGGGAGAGAAGTGAGAAGGGCCTCTAACTGAATGCCATGAGAGTCACAGTGAGGCCCTCCACAGAGGAAATGGTGAGCGTTAAAATCGCCTAATAACAGAAGTGGTGGCGGTAATGAAGAAACCAGAAATGCAACATCTAGGATAGATAATGCCCGAGAAGGATAGAAAAAACAGACTGTATACCACTTATTCAAGAATATGCATGCTACAGTGTAATGTAGCGAAGTATGAACAAAGAGCTGATGGTATGGTATACCGATGCGTGCAGAAAGTGCACTTTCATTAATGGTTCCATCGGGAAAAGGATCCAATGAATATAATAACAGCTGAGCATAATTTGGGTTCTTGTAAACAAAACAAACAAGGAAAACTGGGAGAGCAACACCTGACGCTCACCCGGTTACCTCTGAGGCCTCAGATATTCCACTGTAAATAAGCCATGATTTGTGAAGAGAAGGATACAAGAAATAGGTATCACGGACTAGAATTATTATAATCAAATAAAGTGCTAAACTGTATGGACTGAAAGGGTTAGTAAAGTCCACATGTGGAGGCAGTGGAAAACGAGTAAGCAGCGAAGGATTGGAACGCTGTGAAGAGTTATGCAGATGGAGTAGAAAAGTGAAGAGAGACTGGATGTGGATTAGTGTCCATTCAAGTGGGACGACATCGGACACAGAAGGGAAAGGGTGAGTAAAGATCGGGGCAGTGATGGAAGTTACTAAAGTGGGGGTGGACGAAAGGTTAGAGATAACTTCGGAAGATGCTTGGAAGGGAACAGGAGAAGAAGAAACCTGAGAGGGGACAGGAGAGGAAGGGACTGTACGAGGGGGAGGATGAACCTCCACACTCATAACAGAGCTAGTAAGACGTAAAGAACCAGGCACAGAGACTGGAAAGGAAAGAGATTTACACCTTTTTTTTATCGGACTTTGAAGAAGTAGAGGGGCTGGTGTGCGAGGTTTTGTAGACATAGAAACCTGTGAGTGAGAAGAGGAAGATTTGAGAACAGTATGAGGTGACGAGGTAGGGACCTCGGAGTCCCGGACTGCAAAAGAGTTAGATACAGAGGTGACTGTGGAAAGTGTGACCAGAGGGAAGACTGTGGGAGTAGGGGCCCCAGAGGTTGGGGGCATCTTAGTAACTCGAGAATAAAAACATACAGGGAATTGTTTCCTGGAGGCGTAGATGAGAGAAGACCGCCATAGCGTAAGTAAAGTCTTCTCTGAGACAACGGATTTCTCGTACATTTAAGTCAACTTGGCAACAATGAAAATAAGATGGGTGGGTGAGCTTCATTACAATTAAGATGTATTGATATGGTCGTCAGCACCACAGACTGAGCATTCTGCCATGGACTTGCAATATAAACCTGCGATATAAACCGAGGACGGAAGCTCACGGCAGTTAAAACTTAAGCGAGCTACATTGCAAGGAAAGCACCTCCGCCCACCGGCAGAAAGTGCATGTGTTTACTTTAAGAATTGGGAGGACTTGGAGCTCAAGCTGTTCCAGAATGTCGTTGGCACATGTCTGGAAATTACTTTCAACAATGGTACGAAGTAGAATGACTGTACAACTACAAGAATTGAGAGAATGGTGTTTTTGAACTGTTACAGGAATAGTATCAATGGTGGTAAGAAGGGAAAGATCACAGTACAAAATGTCACAATACATTTTGTACTGTGACAATACGTGCACCGCTCTTGAGAGAATGAAACTGAATATTTCATCCATGGTGTAGGAGCACCTTGCTGATACTATGATCAGAAAGATAGTCTGAAGAAGATATGAGCTGCAGAGTGTAAAACTTAGTCCATTGTGTACTATGATGCGTAGAATGTAAAGGGAGCGATTGTCGTGTTGCTCTTTTCTGAGTTGAGTGAGAGGGATTCGAAGTAGTGTCATCAGAGAAAGGTTATTGTCGTTTAGATGCGGAACCGGAGGTGGTCCGTTTTGAAGCATAGTCAAAGACGTGCAAAGGTCGGGTATCAAGAACTTGCGTCAAAATTGTCCTGTAACAAGGTAGGGTCGTAAGAGGGTGCTGCTACATAAAGGGGCCCAGGAGTAGTAGTTTCTTGGATTTGGGACTCCATGGTTAGGTCTTTCTTCTTTTAAGAAAAAAAGAAAAAAAAAGGGGACTGGAGGTATAACTTATAGGGATAAGGACCATAAGTTCCCCACTTCCATGCCCAAGAGATGTAGATGTGGCATCTACCGTGCGCCATACCCTACCCTTCATGCCAGTAAATCAGCAATCCGGAATAGCAATCTCACATCTACTGAGCCACCTCTGCGGACAAAAGAGAGGGTGGTCAGAAGCACGTCACAAAGCATTCCTCCTTCGGCCACCACCTCCTGGAATCCGACAGGCAGCCTCCAGAGATAGAGCCGTCACCCAAAAGACACCCGAAGCCTTCCCCCGGTAGACTGGAGAGGACTTGGGATCTCAAGCAATCCAGATTCCACGGCAAACTACTCTACCACTAAGGACCTCAACGGAATGGAATGGACCCAGGAGCTCCTTCCCAGGTCTAGAAACTACAATGTCTAAGGGAACAACTAAGATGCCTGAAAACAGGAAAGGGTAAGGAAGGGGAGTGGAGGAGAAATGGGAAAGGAGGGATGGGAGGATGGGACTGGGAGAAATTGGGGTAATTAAATTTGATCGGAGGACGAAGACTGAAGGGTCCAGTTTCTCGGATCAAGAGCCTCTTCACCACTGCAAGGAATATTATACAGAGCTAGTGTGTTTGGTCGTCCTCCTTCAACAGCATTCTTAACTTTGGCTTAAATCTTTGTTGATGGAGGAGTGTGAACAGACACAGCTCACCCATAGCCATCTGTTCTCACAAGCTTTGACTCCCCCATCCCCATCCCTATACCACGGTGTAGCTTGTAGAGTGAGGCTAACTGGGAAACACATTTGAACTGTTTGCCCCAAGGCTCTGGCATTTTTTTGCTTTCTTCGTAATTTATATAATAACTTGAATACCGGCAGGGATCTCAAGAGATTTTGTGGGATTTTAAAGTTATAATGATTATTTATCATTTGGTGATAGAGAAAAAAGATTGCATATAAAAGGTTTTTACACAATAGAAATGATGCAAGGAGGGAGGAGTATCTGGAAAGAAAAAGAGGTTAAGAGAGTGGTGAAGCAATGTAAAGGGAAAGCAAATGAGAGAGTGGGTGAGATACTATCAGCAAATTTTGCTGAGAATAAGAAAACAGTTTAGGAGTGAGATTAATAAGTTAAGAAAGACGAGGGAACGAATGGATTTGAGAGTTAAAAACAGTAGGTTTATTCACGTATACACAAATACAGTCACATAGATTATAATGTATGATTATTATCATATATAGCAGCAAATATGTAGAGAACCTAGGATAACCCAAAAACGTCAAAATGACTTATTTCCATTGGGGTCTTTTCAATACCTTATTATTATTATACTATAAAGGAGATATACTAGGAATAAGGTAAAATGAGTTATTTACATTTACATGTGTGTTAGCTAACAAAATAAAAAATCGTTCTCCTCCCTTTCTGTAGCTAGATTCATTAGGCACCACTGGCTCTCTCCTTGAACTGGCTCATGCTATGACTGGCTTTGACATGTGCAGGCAGTCTGTTCCATTCTTTTATTGGTGTACAATAAAAGGTGTTTGAAGCCTGGCCACTGAGTGTGGGTACTACAAAGTTGTGCTCTCTCCCCCTAGTACTATGACTGCTTTGGTTCCCAGCCTTGACAAAATTGGCAGCAAGATATTCTGGACACTGTTTGTGAGCAATTTTATAAACTTGATTTAACTTCAGTTTTTTACTCTGTCTTCAACATTCAGCATATCTAATTGTTGTAATTCATCCTGGCCTACATGTTCTCTTGGACCCAGGTCCAGGATGAATCTTACCATCTTACCATGAAGAGCAAGCGTAGTCCATATGACATTGTATAAGGGCTAGACATAGGGTCCTGCGAGCCTCAGTAGGTAAACACTGTGCTTGTCCAAGATATTTTACTGAGGAAACTGAAGTGATGGATTCCCCATTACACCGGACATTAAAATTATTTACCCTTCTCAGTTTATGATTCGTGCCAAAGAGTATGGCTTCTGTTTTCCCGAGGTGTAACGATAGTTTGTTGTCTACTAACCATTTGATGTAGGACTCCAGTTCCAGTGTTATTAAATTAGCTATATCTTGTGGGTCTTTACCTGACACTAACAGAGCACTGTCATCCGCATACAGTAGGCGTTTGCACCTGACACTGTTGCTAAGGTAGGACTTAAACCAGTCTACGGAACCTATGCCGATAGCTTGAAGATTCTTACATAATATATTGTGGTTGACAGTATCGAAGGCGAGGAAAATGACGAGAGTTATTAGATAGACAGTTGGAAGTATAGGAAAGATGGTAGGAATATTTTGAGGAACTGTGAAATGTTGGTGAAGATAAGGAAAATGATTTTGTGCATTGAGTAGGGAGATATAACATCTTATAGGAGTGAGGAAGAGCCAGATGCGAGTGTGAGAGAGGTGCGTGATGCAGTTGGTAGAATGAAAAGGGGTAAAGCAGCTGGGATTGATGGGATAAAAACAGAAATGTTAAAAGCTGGTGGGGTCATGGTTTTGGAATGGTTGGTACTTTTATGTAATAAATGTATGGAAGAGGGAAAGGAACCTAGGGACTGGTAGAGAGCATGCATAATTCCTTTGTATAAAGGAAGTATGTCCTTTGTACAATACAAATTATAGGGAAATAAGCCTGCTGAGTATACATGGTAAAGTGTATGGTAGAGTTATAATTGAAAGAATTAAGAATAAGACGGAGAGCAGGATTGAGGATGACAAGGTTTTAGGAAGGGTAGGGGCAGTGTAGACCAAGTGTTTACAGTGAATTTTATAGGCGAACAGTATTTAAATGAGGATAAAGAGCTTTTCGTTGCATTTATGGTAGTCAGGGGAACGCCTTCCTCCTGATGAGAAGGATGGAAAAATAAATTTTGCATTTCGAGGAAGAATAACAATTAAAAAGTTAAAAAGTATTTAATTAAATAAATAAAAAACGCCCGCGTTGGTTCCAGTTTGATCTTATGACAGCAAAATCTAAGTCAAGATCTTTTTAAAATGTATTGAGAATTGATGTTAGTTATCCCGGGTAGGCGGTGTTCTTCCGATGTTCAGGAACTCGCTATCAATACTAGGTCGTAGTCTCTCCAGCATCAACTCACTTCCTTGAATGAGCAGTGTCTCGTGGTTATCAGATTTAGAGGGAGGAGGTTAGAGGCGTAGATGGTGGTGATGACAGCGGTGTTGGAAGATACATTAGTGGGATAATAGTGACTGGGTCAATGGTGCAGGCTGTGTTGGTGGAGGCAGTGTAGATATGGCAGTTTTGGAGGCTGTGGTAAAAATAGTATAATGCCTAAGATTTATCTACTTTAATACAAGTACGTATGCATGGAAACATTAATTCTTCAATGATAAATGAACTTCATTATAAATTTTTACTAAAATTTGATTAAACGAGTTATTATGAATGTTTTAGGGCAGGTATAATTGAACTATACTTTAATACTAATAAGAAATATAATATAACTTGTTGACGTATCGACTTGATGAACAAAAGAGCTGACGGCGACCGTGGGACTGGCTGTGGGACTGGCTGTGGGACTGGCTGTGGGACTGACTGTGGGACTGGCTGTGGGACTGACTGTGGGACTGACTGTGGGACTGGCTGTGGGACTGACTGTGGGACTGACTGTGGGACTGACTATCCCCACACCCTTCCATGCGACCCCAGCCAAAGGAAAATACATAAAAAACTTAAGGATTTTAGTTCTATAATATTTTTAAAGTCTGTTTAGTTTTCAGTTTAATACATAAAATTTTTAGTCGTTTAGAAGAAGAATTATGACAGTCTAACATTTTAATTAAAATAAATAGCAAATTAAAAGGTGTAACGTCCACTAAAATATCGCATTTCCCACTCAGTAAGACAGTAACGTTCAAAGTTTGAAGCTTATCAGACGAAGCATTATCCAGCTATCACAGAAACAATCTGGAACTGACTGTGTAACATTGTCAATAGGGCACCAACATGTGCAAATGCTCCCATGAATCTTGCTCTAAGCACAGTAAGTCAGCGTTGAAAATTGGAAGTCGATCAACTTTGGCATTATAGAGTTACAGTGGAAAATTTAGTACAGTGGCATTTGCCTGCACACAAGCTAAAATAACAGGAACTATACTGGAAGTAAGACGCATCAGCCATTAAATGTTGAAGTTATTCAGAAGAGGCAGACTTAAATATGCTTAATGTGATTTAAGGGGAATCAAAATTTCACACTATTTTATTCATAAAATTGACAAATGTGCGCCTACACACTTAATATTCACTCTCCACCCTCGCTAAACTGAGAGGCACATTTTTTTAAGACGTCTGAGGCAACGCTGCAGAGGCTTTTGGAAGTTTTCAAAGGCATTACAACATCCAGGGAATCAGGTCCCACAACTTGGGTCATCGATCATCTGCACTTGACAATTGTTCCTAGAATCTTTTCGTAGTTACATTTCACCATCGTTGACAAATTAAAGCTGATAAGATGAAACCTCGTGTTATGAGCGAAACCTCGTGTTATGAGCGAAATAAATAATGTAAAGTAGGAGAAAAATAAAATTCTGGCAGTCATTTAAAAGTCCATCGTTCTACCTAATGATCGTAACCAACTACCTGGCAGTTTCTACTTAGCTTTGACAAATGTTTGATGCTGAAAATGAAGGTTAGACTTGTGGTTTACTTCTTTGATATATAATAATAATAATAATAATAATAATAATAATAATAATAATAATAATAATAATGAAGGTTTGGAAGGTTAGGTAAGATTTGTCAAAAATAGGACAAGTGTTTCCTGACTCGGGTTTTCGATATGATCCGCCGCCATTGGAGCTTTTGATCATCTGACCGAGGCCTTCCACTGGCTAACCAGGTAGAGAAGTGAAGATTTACAATTTGTTTCAACAGGCAAAAAACTGCTCGTGATGTAGTGATTTATGCTAGAACATACGTCACTACATCACTACGTTAAGTGCTTGTTTATTGAACATAGTAAAGTGTAACAAGTCGTACGAACTTTCAAAACTCAGAACAGGTGACAAAATATATTTGTATGCAATAGATCACCAGGGGAAATGGAGACCTTAGTGTTGGTCTAGTTCCACCACTGCATTCTAATACTATCAAAATGATGGCTGTCAGTGGAGGCAGTGGTGGAGGGGGTGGTGGAGGCAGCAGTGAAAGGGCAAAGGTAGTATCGGAGTAGCTTCACCTACCAATAGTCTGAAGCTATCAAAGTGATGGAGGTAGTCCTCGACGGTGGAGTTAGAGGTGGAGTCAGTGGTGTATGCAGTGGTGAAGGCAGTGGGAGAGGATGTGAGGCAGTGGTGAAGGCCGTGGAGACAGGTGGTGGTGAAGGAAGTGAAGGCAGCGGTGAAGGCAGTGGTGGAGGAAGTGAGATAGTGGTGAAGGCAGTGGTGGAGGCAAAGTAGAGGAAGGGGTGGAGATATTGGTAGTGAAATAAGTGGCGGAGTATCTCCACCACCAGTCAGTCTGAGACTAAGTAATATGTTGCTTCCAATGGCACAGTAGAGTTATGGTGGTGGAGTGGTGAAGGTAGCGATGGAGCAGTGGTGAAGGTAGCGATGAAGGCAGTGACGAGGGTAGCGGTGAAGGCAGTGATGGAAGCAACGATGGAAGCAGCGTTGAGGGTAGTGGTGAAGGCAGTGATGGAGGCAGTACGGCAGATAATTTTGAGAGCAGTGGTGGTGAAAACAGTGATGCAGACAAGGTAGCGGCAGTCATGGAGGCATTGATGGGGACAGTGATGGAGACAACGATATAGGCAGTGATGGAGGTAACAGTGGTGGGGAGGCTCCATCACAAATAAGTCTGAGACAGACAAAGGTGTGGCTGCCAGACATCCATAATGTATGAACATTCACCAACAGCAATATACATGAACTGGTATCGAGATTTACCCATGCAAATATGATGAAAGCTGGAAATGTAGAAGTGTGTAAATGTGACGCTTTTGATGCTGAGTTGTGGATCACCTGGCGCTGCCCATGCTGCGATGTGGGTGGGATGGGCACTGCTGGGGTGGGATGGGCACTGCTGGAGGTGGAATGGGCACTGCTGGGGGTGGGATGGGCACTGCTGGAGGTGGAATGGCACTGCTGGGGTGGGATGGCACTGCTGGGGTGGGATCGGTACTGCTGGGGGTGGGATGGGAACTGCTGGGGTGGGATGGGCAATGCTGGGGGTGGGATCGGCAATGCTGGGGGTGGGATAGGCACTGCTGGGGTGGGATGGGCACTGCTGGGGTGGGATCGGCACTGCTGGGGGTGGGATGGAACTGCTGGGGTGGATGGGCACTGCTGGGGATGGGATGGGCACTGCTGGGGTGGATGGGAACTGCTGGGGTGGATGGGCACTGCTGGGGTGGGATGGGCACTGCTGGGGTGGGATGGGCACTGCTGGGGTGGATGGGCACTGCTGGGGGTGGATGGCACTGCTGAGGTGGGATGGGCACTGCTGGGGGTGGATGGGCACTGCTGGGTGGATGGGCACTGCTGGTGGATGGGCACTGCTGAGGGGTGGATGGGCATGCTGGGTGGATGGGCACTGCTGGGGGTGGATGGGCACTGCTGGGGTGGATGGGCACTGCTGGGGTGGATCGGACTGCTCGGGGTGGGATGGGAACTGCTGGGGGTGGGATGGGCACTGCTGGGGTGGGATCGGTACTGCTGGGGGTGGGATGGGAACTGCTGGGGTGGGATGGGCACTGCTGGGGATGGGATGGGCACTGCTGGGGGGGGGATGGGAACTGCTGGGGGTGGGATGGGCACTGCTGGGGGTGGGATGGGCACTGCTGGGGGGGGGATGGGCACTGCGGGGGGTGGGATGGGCACTGCTGGGGTGGGATGGGCACTGCTGGGGGTGGGATGGGCACTGCTGGGGTGGGATGGGCACTGCTGGGGGTGGGATGGGCACTGCTGGGGTGGGGTGGGCACTGCTGGGGGTGGGATGGGCACTGCTTAGGGTGGGATCGGTACTGTTGGGGGTGGGATGGGAACTGCTGGGGTGGGATGGGCACTGCTGGGGGTGGGATCGGTACTCCTGGGGGTGGGATGGGAACTACTGGGGTGGGATGGGCACTGCTGGGGTTGGGATCGGTACTGCTGGGGGTGGGATGGGAACTGCTGGGGTGGGATGGGCACTGCTGGGGGTGGGATCGGCACTGCTGGGGGTGGGATGGGCACTGCTGGGGGTGGGGTGGGCACTGCTGGGGGTGGGATGGGCACTGCTGGGGGTGGGATGGGCACTGCTGGGGTGGGATGGGCACTGCTGTGGGTGGGATCGGCACTGCTGGGGGGGATCGGCACTGCTGGGGTGGGATGGATACTGCTGGGGGTGGGATGGGAACTGCTGGGGATGGGATGGGAACTGCGGGGGGTGGGATGGGAACTGATGGGGTGGGATGGGAACTTCTGGGGGTGGGATGGGAACTGCTAGGTGCAGGATAGGCACTGCTGGGTGCAGGATGGGCACTGCTGGTTGTGGGATGGGCGCTGCTGGGGGTGGGATGGACGCTGCTGGAGTTGGGATAGGCACTGCCGGGGTGGGATGGGCACTGCTGGGAATGAGATGGGCGCTGCTAGGGGTGTGATGGGCACTGCTGGGGTGGGATAGGCACTGCCGAGGTGGGATGGGCACTGCTGGGAGTGAGATGGGCGTTGCTAGGGATGTGATGGGCACTGCTGGGGTAGGATAGGCACTGCTGGGACTGAGATGGGCGCTGCTAGGGGTGTGATGGGCACTGCTGGGGTGGGATGGGCACTGCCGGGGTGGGATAGGCACTGCTGGGAGTGAGATGGGCGTTGCTAGGGGTGTGATGGGCACTGCTGGGGTGGGATAGGCACTGCTGGGAGTGAGATGGGCGCTGCTAGGGGTGTGATAGGCACTACTGGGGTGTGATAGGCACTGCTGAAGGTGGGAGAAAGGACGTAGTAACTATATTGTATATATGGTCTTTTCATATAATTTAATTTTCCTGATATTTTCATTAATAACTAAAATGAAAATTTAATTTTTCATATTACTATTTGTGTTATGTATGTAGGAAGGATGTGACAACTGCACCTCTCATTGTGCTCGTTGTTGGGGTGTTCTGACTGGGTGCCAGCACTTGCAGACTACCTGCCTCCGTGTAAAGTACTTCGTGCCAGTAATGTGGCGTCGGAGCTGCAGACTTGTGGCGTCGGAGCTGCAGACTTGTGGCGTCGGAGCTGCAGACTTGTGGCGTCGGAGCTGCAGACTTGCTGCTCCTCCACTCTCTGGATGCTGTTCCTGGAGGAAGCATCACGTCTCCCTGCTCTGTTATCTCGCGTAATTTAGACTGTTTTGGTAGACTATGCTGCCGTTGTTGAGACGGGACAT
Source organism: Cherax destructor (assembly GCA_009830355.1). Classification (NCBI taxonomy): domain Eukaryota; kingdom Metazoa; phylum Arthropoda; class Malacostraca; order Decapoda; family Parastacidae; genus Cherax; species Cherax destructor. The sequence continues at coordinate 79,470 of WNWK01005195.1, read as the reverse complement.
ATATCTCGTAACTGACACGGGTCTTAGTTATATGATGACCTGCAGCTGGAGCTTTTGGCCATCTGACCGAGTCTTTCAGCTGGCTTACTGGGGATCGTCGACAAATTTTATCTGTGTTGCTAATAAAAATAATGAATTACGATAGAACAGTTCTAAAAACAATAGTTTTATTTCCTAGTATCATTTAAATATTTCTCTAATAATCTATTACATAATTTTGCTAAATAAGTGAAAACTATGGTACTACAGGGATTAACAGAACAGCAGCAGCTTTAAGTACAGGTATGATAGAGTTTGATATTAGTGTTGCCAATGGATGGAAGTTTTTCCACGGAGTTCTGGGACGACATTCAAAACAGCATACTTGTAGAGGTTTTTCTATGATTTTTTTAAATAATTGTGGAAAGTGTCGTGAGATGACGACTATTTGGGAGTCAATATATGCTGGGGTAGGAGTTCGTTTACGCAAGTGTGTTCACGTCTGTGCTTGTGCGTGTGGAACACTCACGAAACACAACGCGTGTGGATCACTCACGAAACACAACGCTTTCTATAGACACTCGTGAATCACAATTCATAGCATATGTACATATCAAGAAACACTGGAAACACTTTCTTTGGAAAAGCATTGACTATCTTTTAGAGGAATGTATATGCACTACCTTTATAAAGTATAAATTATCTCGAAACTCTCTCTTTGAATGCACTATCTGAAGAATATAAATGTTGTATATGCGACAATGAAAAAAAAAAACATTACTTTCGCAGACACATCCATGAAATATATTATATTTTGCAGAAAGTAATCCTGAAAATTGCATGCACTACTATATATCACCAGCATGAAACACATACATTATCATGAAACACTTGAAACACCCTTTGGAATCACTATATTTACAAGCATTAATCTTCATTCGCTCTGCATTTCAGTAAACACTTGAATACTTCCGCAAAATACGCTTTAGAAACACCCTGCCTTTAATACCATGAAACACCTTTATCTCTTGAGAAAGTTGCTGTTGAAACACTATCTGGTAACACACGTCCTTAGCATACATCATCTTCCTGACATGACACTCTACAAGCAAATTAAACACTTTACGTTTGGCTTATATCATCTTTAAATATATAACCCTTTGAAGAAAGTGACATTTTTTAACACGTCGGGAGTATCCCACCTAGGCAGGGTGACCCAAAAAGAAAGAAAAAGCTTCATCATCATTCAACCTTTTCACCATTCATACATAATCACTGTCTTTGCAGAGGCACTCAGATACGACAAGGTAGATGTCCCTCTAAACAGCCAATATCACAATCCCTCCTTTAAAGTGCAGGCAGTGTACTTCCTACCTCCAGGACTCAAGTCCGGCTAACCGGTTTTCCTGAATCCCTTCACAAAATATTACCCTGATCACACTCCAACAGCTCGTCAGATGCCAAAAACCATTCGTCTCCATTCACTTCTAACACTACATATACTATATCTAACACTATATATACAATATATACCTTCATCAAATACATTACTACCATGTATAGTCTATACCATTGTATCACGAAACACCATTCATTAATAACGCAAACATTACCTTTGCAGAACACACGACTACCCTTCAGGACTCTCGTGAAACACTGGAGCGCCTCCATAAACCATGCACTACCTGTCGCAAAGCAATCTCATTGATCTACTTTGCATGAAACTCTACTATAAACCATATATTATTATGAGATGCCTACGTGTAATAGCACATAATACCCTTGCAAAATATAGACTAAATTCACATACATTTACTTTTCCATGAACACGCTAAAGAAATTTACCTTAGCTTACACTTCCCTCAAAGAATAAATCGACTATTGCATGAAACACTGTCTTTGCAAGTACTATCTGTTATAAAGTATATATTAACCTGAGATACGATAACTCTGCTAGAATCACCTTAAAACTTGGGAGGTATGGAAATACTAGAAGAATGAATTAGGGTGTGAATGGAGCAGAGTAAATAAAGAGCTATTGCAGACTGAGACAAAGGAGAAATCTAATCAAGGCGGTATAGATGACAGGTCAGCGCACACATACACACACACACACACACACACACACACACACACACACACACACACACACACACACACACACCTCGCAGACTGCAGACCTCACTCAAGGAAAATGATCTTGGGGTGACTATAATATCGAGCATATCTCCTGAGGCGCACATCAACCAGATAACTGCTGCAGCATATGTGGGCCTGGCAAACCTGAGAATAGCGTTCCGATACCTCAGAAAGGAATCCTTCAAGAATCTGTACACGTGTACGTCAGGCCCATACTGGAGTATGCAGCACCAGTTTGGAACCCATACCTGGTCAAGAACGTAAAGAAATTAGAGAAGGTGCAAAGGTTTGCAACAAGGCTAGTTCTAGAGCTAAGGAGAAAGTCCTACAAAGAAAGATTAAGGAAAATCGCCCTAACGACACTGGAGGACAAAGGGTTAGGGGAGACATGATAACGACATACAAAATACTGCGTAGAATAGATAAGGTGGACAGAGACAGGATGTACCAGAGAAGGGGGACAGCAACAAGGGGTCACAATTGGAAATTCAAGACTCAGAGGAATCACATAGATGTTAGGAAATATTTCTTCAGTCACAGAGTTTTCAGGAAGTGGAATAGTCTGGGAAGTGGTGCAGTGGAGGCAGGATCCATACATAGCTTTAAGAAGAGGTATGATAAAGCTCATGGAGCAGGGAGAGTGACCTAGTAGCGACCAGTGAAGAGGCGGGGCCAGGAGCTGTGACTCGATCCCTGCAACCACAACTAGGTGAGTACACACACACACATATACACAAAATGGTACCTAACACATATATGGGCGCATACGACGAAAAATATTCACGAACTTCTACCTCCTACCTTTGGGAAAGTGAAGGGATTTTCCATCAAAGAAGGGAACTCTCCACATCAGGGGAGGCCCCCTAAACCAGAGGTGTCTTCTCCATCCACAGAGGGGGTCTACCTCACCACACAGACTCTATCCACCACAGTAGGGGTTCCCCCTCACAGGAGGATGTCTTCTTTATTACAGAAGAGGGTTTCACCCTGAGTCAGAAGGGAAGTTTGCCCCAACCTTGGAGGGATTGTTCCAGTGGAAGAGGGGTTTATATGAAATGCACTTACACGGTAAATTGTGACTTTTTTAAAATCGTGTCGGTAGCCATGGGCGACTAGGTGGAGATGGATGGCAGAGTTAGGTGATGACTGTGATCTGCTGAGTTAAGGTGTTGATTAGTAAGATACATATGCAACAGTTAGGGATCTTTATTCACAAACGATTCGCCTAGACAGTAGGCTTCTTCAGTCGAATACAGAGGAGACAGCAGAAGCAGTAGAGATGTAATGACGACTTTAGATGTGTTGATCAGATATTTCCAAGAACATAAAAATGCCTCTGTTTTGGGAAGTGGTGTTGGTGGTAGTAATGAGAGGTGATTCTAAACAGCCTCTCTGATGTGGGTCTCACACTTTGATAACAAGTCTTGCATTCTGGAAGTTCCTGGGAAGGTTATGAGTGTTCGTGTGTAAGATACAGGGGCTGTTTAAATCACCCCTTTGTCAAGCATACTGTACTCAGTGAAATGTTGTTGGAGGTTCCTAGATGTGCTTCCCCACAACCTTACATACGACTAGACAAAGACAGATTTCGGAGCAATATACTGTTCTCGCATTTGAACAGTTCACTGATACTATCTCATCATTATTGCTAGACGCAAGACCCACATAACCTGCATGACTTCCAGTACCATGAACAACCTACTAACAAAGAGGAGTCTACAAAGTGACTCCAACGCTGGTATAAACAGCATTCTATTGCAACATATGATCGACTATGTGAGGGAGAAACACTGTGGCATTGATTATAGCAGGAGAATATGAAGCAGATTCCAAACAAAGGGCTAGGGCAAAAAAAAATATAAGAGAGGGATAACAAAAACAGAGAAGATAAACACGTAAAGGGAAAGAGTCAAAGAAGATGTAGAGATTGAAAGAAGTGGAGGGGAATGAGTCGAAGAAAACATGAGAGAGAGAGAGAGAGAGAGAGAGAGAAAGCGAAGGGAGTGACAGAGAAGGGAGCATGAGAGCATGAATGTGGTGACGTTAATCTATACTCGCTATCAAACAGGGATTACATATACAAAAGGGGTCAACTAAAGCCCTTCAAGCCTCTCCTTTGTCATTCCTTCTGCCCTCCCGTTTGCCCATCATTCCGTCTGACTGCTTGCCCACTCACCCACCCGTCACTTCCTCTCCCTGTCCGCCCCTCTATCATTCTGTCTACCAGAACGCCCGCCCGCCCGCCCGTCCGAACGCCCGCCCGCCCGCCCGCCCGCCCGCCGCACGTCCGCACTTCATTCCCTCTGCCAGCCGACTACTGACTACCATGCAGGCAGTACACCGGTCCCTCATCAGCATGCTTATCAATATTAATGTTCATAGTGCCAGAAGCAGCAGCAACAGCCGCCACCACCGCCGTCACTGCCCCCGCCGTCGATACTGCCACCACCGCCGTCACTGCCCCGCCGTCGATACTGCCACCACCGCCGTCACTGCCCCCGCCGTCGATACTGCCACCGCCACTCACAAAGTTTACATGAGTGAATCTGACGTAGGTGAAATAGAATTCGAGTCTCCGGGATGATAGCGACCATACAATGATGAATTTAGAAAATATTGTGGAAGTAAACAGTGAGGGAAGACCAGAGCTGGGGCGGGATAAACTAGTTTTCGGAAGAGGAAATTTTGAAGGGATGAGGAATTTCCTGAATGTAGTTCAATGGGAAAGGTAAATGGAGAGAATCTCGTGAGTAAGAATGATGGAGAACCTTGCAGGTAGGAACCAAAAGGCAGAGAACTTCATATGAAGATGATAAAGAATATAGTAAAAGAGACCGTAAGCAGCAATTTCAGAAAGACTTAACAGCAAAAGCCAAGTCTAAACTGAAGCTCCTTCAGTCACATCAGAAGCAAGACGACAGTGGAAGACCGGATAATGGAACTGAAGAAAGAAGAAAGTAATTGAAATTACAAGGAATTCTGTGATGAGTTAAACACAGGACCTTGAGTCTCTCAGTGGCATGCAGTGCCACACCAGAGGTCCAAGGAGAAAGGTTGGAAAAATAAACACAAATGCAGTATAATGCGATCATTTATTGATTACGTTTCGCGCACACAGTGGACTTAATCAAGTCACAAACAGATCTACCTGGATCAAGAGTACATGAGTATATAGAGGGTGGAGAGCTGGGTAGGTTGGATTTGGAGGGTTGCAGGTCTCTCTCTCTCTCTCTCTCTCTCTCTCTCTCTCTCTCTCTCTACTCACACACACACAACACACACACACTACACACACACACATATACACACACACACAAAACACACACACACACACATACACACACACACACACACACACACACACACACACAATACACACACACGACACAGCACACACACACATATACACGACACACACACACGACACACACACACACACACACCCATACACACACACACACACACACACACACACACACAAACACTCATCATATAACTTTTTTCATCTCATTTCTACCCCGGTTTGTATCTCAGCAAAACTCTTGAATTAGCTGTTATTTAGAGCAAATCAGGTGACCACAGATAACGAGAATTAACATCTCGTAATTACTAGTCCTAAGATGGAGACTTCACCGGGTTTAGCGTTACACATAAGCCAACATAAGCCACGTTTCACCCAGATCTTTCTTTAATTAAAAGGGAATTTGATAAGTTCCTCAAGACAGTGCTTGATAAACCGGGCTGTGTGGCGTACATAAAACTGCACGCTGCTAACACCAACAGCCTGAATGCTCAGGACATCAACCACGAAGACTGATCTGGGACCACGACGTGGGGGCAAGGACGCCACATGAGGTCCCGAGAGACCTACTTCACGAAGTTCTGGATGTTATTGTTGTGGCTGTTGTTGTTGTTATGGCTCTTGTTGTTACTGTTATTTTATTATTATAAAATTTATTGTTATTATATTCATGAACAGAACTAAATCCATATGAAACATACAGATCTTAGGGGAAAAAGGAGGTAATCAGATTTGATGCAAAAAAGGAAAAGCTCCAGTTATCTTGGCTAAGTGCATGACGCTAGCAGCTTCCTGGAGGGACGTGGCTACCTGATGTAAGACAGTCACTGTGACGGCCTCGTGTCACCTAAGGAGGTCACCCATCATGGAAGGTCCCCAAAACAAAAGGAAAGAATGATGGAAAGATTGTGTCGAGAAAATCTTTGTCTTTCACATTTTACTCTAGATAGATCTTAAGCTAGTCTTGAATTTTAGCTCAACACACTCAACAAGTTTAGGACTTGTATTTTAATATCATTTAAAGGCCCACGAGCTGTAGATCAACACTTATAAGAAGGTAAAAAAAACATGAACTCACTGCAGTAAAATACTGAAAATATTAATAGACTAATATACTGAGAATAACGAAGCCATTACAGATATACAGTAGTGTAGTCTACCTGGAGAGAGTTCCAGGGGTCAACACCTGAAAACCTCAGATATCAACCTGTATTAAATTGGTAAATACAGTGATAAAACACCAAATACGGACATATTTTCACTGGGATAAATGAAAGTAATTGTCTTAAATTTCAAAACGCTATGAAAGGATATTTTTTTTCTTACTTATTTTCGGCCTTTAATGCTCTACAATTCTGAAAGATTTTTCTGTCAAACCGAGCAGCAGCAGCATACCTGGCCCAGCTACCAGTAGCATACCTGGCCCAGCTACCAGCAGCATACCTGGCCCAGCTACCAGTAGCATACCTGGCCTAGCTACCAGTAGCATACCTGGCCCAGCTACCAGCAGCATACCTGGCCCAGCTACCAGTAGCATACCTGGCCCAGCTACCAGCAGCATACCTGGCCCAGCTACCAGTAGCATACCTGGCCCAGCTACCAGCAGCATACCTGGCCCAGCTACCAGTAGCATACCTGGCCCAGCTACCAGCAGCATACCTGGCCCAGCTACCAGATATATACATCATAGAGGCTGAAAATAAAATGGACAAATTAGAACCGACGCAGTCCAATAGCAGTCCCAACTTTGTGTAAACAAGCTCTATTAAGTAAGTCATTGTTTACTGTTGCATCCTCTGAATGGGACCCAATGTATATAATGTATATTATATGTATATATTATCTTTCATTGCCTATATTTTCATTAATAGCTAAAATGAAACTATCTTGCTTTATATAATTATTTGACGTATTATATTAGCTATGTCTGTATGTAGAATGTAACATTTACACTTCATTGTGCTCGCTGTTGGAGAGTTGTGAATGGCTGTTCGTACTCGCTAACTACCTGCTCGCTTGTACCTGCCGGAGTACCTGGAGCAGCACTGCTAGTCACGTGATCGCACCTGACGTTGGAGGTTTCCTCCTACCCCTCCAGATCTGCTTCTTGCCCGAGAAGCATCTCTCTGTCGATATCTGCTTCTTGTCCTAGAAGCATCTCTCTTGTCTCGTCTCTCTGGCTGTTTGTTCGTGATTTAGACTGTTTTTGATGGAGTACGATTTCGTTCTTGTAACTCTCTCTAACTTTATTCACAGAGCATTGTTCAGACTTAGTGATTTTTGACGTTTTACTGAGGTTGTGTCGTAGAGGCACTCGATTCAACCCTGGTCCCAAGCTAAAGCTTCTGACCTATTTTGTGCGTTGCCGTAGTCGGGATTTGGTTATGCTTATCAAATATATTTACGTTGATAATGTCTAGCTTTGTTATTAAAGATCTCAAATTTGATTTCGTTAGTTTGTGTTCTACAACTTGTGATTCCAAAGCGCCATTAAAATTTATTGTAATTTTAAAGGCTAATTTAACCAGATTATTCTCTGACAAACTGTAACAAAACTAGAACCAAGCTGGGTGCTAGAGGGGGATCAATAAGTTGACGTAATATTCTCTGGAGATGTCTATACTTTATGGATATTACATTTTGTAACATCCAATTACTACACACAAACCCTCATTATATTTTATTTAATAATATTGATAAACTAAGACTTTACTTTTAGCCAAATACACCAATTCCGAAAGGTGGAAGTTGATGACAAGTCATTGCTGATTGTTAGGTAAATGGACACAGATATAACTAATATGATTATTTTTTGTGGATTCGTTTCGCTTGTCAAAGCTTTTGGTGACCGAAATGTTACCACAATAAAATGTCACATTAGTTGAATCTGTGTTTATTTACCTATCATTTTGTCGGTAATTCTACCATTATTACCCTCTAGTTATATCTTATCTTTGGTTATGCTAAGAAAATAACAAATTTACATTTATACCGACTAATTTCATAGTAAACCTCTTTTATTTTAGTTAGGTTCGTCACGCTGAAAGCTGTTCAGATACGTCACTCTTACGTTATTATTACACGATCAATATTTTGCACCACAATAAAGATAAAACTGACGAAAATTTCAATGAGTTGTGGACATACTGTACCAGGGTTTAAATTGGCAAGATCACGGAAGTCCTCAAGCTTATTTAAACGATATTAACATGACATATTACTGGCAAACTGATACCTACACAACCAATTACCAATCTCAATTTTTCTCTAAGCATGATACACTAACACACAAAATTTGAAGCCCATCTGAAAAGACGTTTTCAAGTTAATTCTTGGAAACGTTGAAGAAATTCAAAATAATTTCGACTAATGCCAAAAAGACAAAGAGTTAAAGAGGTCAACTACCTCTACCTCTACGTGCACTATAATGCAAGCTTCTATTAGCAATGTTTCACCCACACACCTCTTCGTGGGGGGAGGGACTCCTTGTAGCGGAGAAGAGGCTCTCGGTCTGAGGAATTAAGACCCTTTGATCTTCTTCCTCCGACTGAACCTTAGTCCCCACAGTCCCATTCCCCAGTCCCGTCCTCCCCATCCCTTCCCTCCTATTCTCCTCCTCTCCCCTCCCTCCCTTTTCTCATCCCGTTTATAGCCTCTGGGGTCCTCCCCTCTAGCATTATGGTTCCTAGGTAGGGGGAAGTGTGCCGGGGTTAATCACACTCCGTAAGGTTCCTCGGGAGTGGTGTAGTTTGCCGTGGAACCTGGAGCGTCTGGAGGCGCCCTGCTCCCTTCCCTGTTTTCCAGGGGGTGGGGCGAGGTGTTCTGCTGATGATGGGTGTATGTCTGGAGGCTGCCTGTCGATTCTGGGAGGTGGCAACCGAGGGAGGTGCGCTTTGTAGCAGGTATCCGACCGCCCTCTCTTTTGTCTGCCAAGGTGTCTCGGTGGATGTGAGGTTGCTGTCTGGAGTGCTGGATTACTGACGTGGAGGGTAGGGTATGGCACGGGATCCATGCTGCATCTGCGCTGCTGGCAGTGTTTAAGTCCTCTTGGATGCCGAGGGGAACTTATGGCCCTTTCATGCCTTCTAGTAACTGTCCCTCCACTTTCCTCTTTTTTCTTTTTATTCTTTAAATGTTTTTTTCTTAAAATAATAATAAGAAAGAAGAACCACGATCATGGAGACATCGTTCCATGACCTTCGCATCCTGTCTGACCCGGCTTCACTATTAGACCATTCTTCTGACCTTTCCAATGCTTCATCGCCTGCTCCAGGTGCTGAGCTGCGCAAATCTCATCTAGTGCCTCTGACACTTGCACATCCTTCAATATGCATCCGGCTTCCCCAAATACGGTGCGACGATTTTCGGATCGCCACCCAGCTAAATACTGCAGGTCTGAGGCAGAGTACCCAGTCTATGGTGCTGCAGATCATGCTGAAACATCTTGCAGTCTCCCCCACTTCTTTTAATTGCAACGAAGCTCACCTTTCTTTTTCCTGCCGATGACAGGTTTATCTTAATAAACGTGAAATCCGTTGTCTTAAGGAGAGCGAAGGCCTTACTTATGCTATGGCTGTCTCTCGGCTCTGCCTTCAGGGAAATCTTCCTCGTGTTCCTTATTTTAGAGTAGCTGTCTGACTTTTTTGGGTTATCCCAGGTTTTCTAGACATATGCTGCTATCAAAAACACTGATCTCTGGCCGACGGAGACTCGACCCTACGAACCTTGTGACAGGAACGCAGTGCTTTACCGACCGTACCACACTGGACCAATACCTTGGCATCCAGCTTTCGCTAGACGTTATTCCAAGGCAGCCAGCTTTCAGGCAGGAAGGCTTACAGCTTTTCATCTCATCCCCTGCATGCATCGACACAACTAGAGATTTATACAATGCTAGGAATTCGCAAGAGCAGGCGAAATATTCACAAACACTGATCTCTGGCCGACGGAGACTCGACCCTACGAACCTTGTGACAGGAACGCAGTGCTTTACCGACCGTACCACACTGGACCAATACCTTGGCATCCAGCTTTCGCTAGACGTTATTCCAAGGCAGCCAGCTTTCAGGCAGGAAGGCTTACAGCTTTTCATCTCATCCCCTGCATGCATCGACACAACTAGAGATTTATACAATGCTAGGGAAATTCGCAAGAGCAGGCGAAATATTCACAAACACTGATCTCTGGCCGACAGAGACTCGACCCTACGAACCTTGTGACAGGAACGCAGTGCTTTACCGACCGTACCACACTGGGCCAATACCTTGGCATCCAGCTTTCGCTAGACGTTATCAAGGCAGCCAGCTTTCAGGGAGGAAGGCTTACAGCTTTTCATCTCATCCCTGCATGATCGTGTTTGTGAATATTGCCTGCTCTTGCGAATTCTAGCATATGCTGCTATGTATGATAATTTATGTAACTGTATTTGTGTATACCTGAATAAACTTAATTACTTACTTACTAACCTTGGCAGTCCCCCACCAACCAGCTCCTCCAGTGCCATGTCTTCCGTGGTTACCCCTGTCTCTAATTTTTTTTTGTGGTTTTGTCCTCTGAAACCCCCACCTTCTTACGTCTTACTATCTCTACTTCTTCATCTTCTTGCCCGCTAGTTTTTAAGTCTACAAGACCTTGCAAGCCTGCACCTTCTTTGCTCCTCTCACCTGCGAAGTTGAACCCATCCCCTAATCCCAAGTCTCTACGCATTCCTCCGGTGCTTATAATTCCCGAACAGCTCTCCTTTTCGGCCTTGTAGCCTAGTTCTCACCCCCTCTCTAGCTCTCTAGTTCCCTCTTCTCCTGTTCCCTCCTAGTTTTCTTCTCCAGCCCCTCCAGCTCTCCCAGTTTTCCCCAGTGTTTATCAGGTTACAAGAGCCTAAAGTTAGTTCAGCTGTTATTCGTCCCATTTCAGGCTATGTGCTATTGCATTCTTCTGATCCCTTCCTGATGAAACTTTTAATGAAGTGCGCGTTGGTATACCGTTTCAACAGTTCTTTGCTCTCAATATATCTCCCCTTCCCGTGCATTCTGTATCTCGGATGATGCATTCTTGATCTCTGCCGCCGCCCATCTTGTTAGGTGATTTTAATACTCAATATTAACTTTGGGGATGGTACCACTGTGACTCTCGTAGTGATAAGTTGGAGACTCTTCCAACTTCTTATCCTCTTCTTGTTTTAAACACGGTTGCCTCCCTTGTATGTCCATGCAGCGTCTGCCTTTCCCTTTCCCTTGGAAGGTTCCGACGGTTCGTGTCTGTTCTCCCTTACTGCCATGCTGCTTCTCGCTCTCTATTTCTTGATCACTTCTGGTCTTATGCTCATGCCGTCGCTGTTTATACATATGGTTCTAAATCTTCTGATGGTGTTGGGTTAGCGGCGGTTTTCCTGACGATGTTGTCCGGGGTCATTTGTTAGACTCCGCTAGTATTTATTACAGCCGAGTTGTATGCCATCCTTATAGGGCTCCTCCATATTACATGCATGTCTCCTTTGGCGTTTGTGATCGTTTCGGATTCCCTCAGCACTTTACAAACTATTAAACAATTTGATTCCCCTCATCCGTTGGTCCTTCATATTCAACTTTGGTTACGTCGTGTAGGTAGCAAAAACAAAGATGTCATTTTCTCTTGGGTCTCTGGACATGTTGATGTGCAGGGAATGAACAGGTGGACGCTACTGTGCGGTCAGCGGTACACGATCTTCCCGTTTCTTACAGAGGCATTAATTTCAGGGACTATTTTACCGTCATCTCTACCCGTCTTCGTAACTGTTGGCAACAACGGTGGTCAGATATGCACCATAACAAATTACATTTTATTAAACTACGTTTGAGTTTGTGGTCGTCTTCTTACCACCGTCGCTGTACTCGGGAGACTGCGCTCTCCATCTCCACATCAGCCATACTCGTCTTACCCATGGCTATCTCACGGAGCGACACCTTATTCCTCTCTGAGGTTTGTTGGGTCCGTTTCGGGTCATCACTTTTTTGTGGATTGTCTGGTTTACCACTGAGCTCGCAGAATTTACCACCCACTGAGCTCGCATATTTACCACCCACTGTCGCCGCCACTCTTCATCTTCCCTCCTTGCAGACGACCCTGACTGACTAATCCTCACTTTTTTTACTTTCGTCAGCAACTACTTTACTACACGAACTTTGATGCATAGTTTTTAGCATCCCTTTCAGCCCTTTTCTTCCCTCACCTCTGATCCCCTTTCCAACTAGATGTTTATAGACCTGGCACTGTTTTCTGCCCCATAGCGATGCATGTCCCTTGTTGGCTTAGCGTTTTTTTACATTAGAATTCACACAGTGGTCTTTATCAACTCAAAAATAGATCTGTTTGTGATTTGATAAAACCCACTGTGTAGGCCAAAAGTAGTCAGTAAAGGACTGCATTATACTGCGTTTGCGTCTACATTTCTATCGTGTCGGTATTTTATACCATTTATCTCCACACGTAATTATCAATTATCTTCAATAATGAAGTCTCAATGAATAACGATGAAATACCTATAGGTTTCACAAACCAAATAAAATATTTTTCTTAATAGCTAAAAATGAACTAATTTTAGGTCAAAATTAACAGCCACCAAGAATGACCTGCCACCAAATAAGAATGACCTGCCACCAAGTAAGAATGACCTGCCATCAAGTAAGAATGACCTGCCATCAAGTAAGAATGACCTGCCACCAAGTAAGAATGCCCTTCCACCAAGTAAGAATGATCTGTTTTCTAGTAAGAACGAACTGCCATCAAGTAAGAATGAACTGCCATTAAGAATCCACTGTCATCAAGAATGAACTGCCTTAGAACTGAAAATCCAGGTGTACACTGTTGTGTGAATATAATTCACTTGAAGAGCATTAAGGTTCTTGTTACTACCAGAAAGTGGTATAAATAATCGAGGCTGATAGAAACCTAGACACAAGAATAAGTGAACACAAGAATAAGTGAACACAAGAATAAGTGAACACAAGAATAAGTGAACACAAGAATAAGTGAACACAAGAATAAGTGAACACAAGAATAAGTGAACACAAGAATAAGTGAACACAAGAATAAGTGAACACAAGCAGAAAGCAGCATGTGAGAGAACTTAGTATTTCATTAAGTGTAAACTGTGAGTCATATTTATACCTGGAGAGGGTTTCGGGGTCACGCCCCCGCGGCCCGGTCTGAGACCAAGCCTCGTGGTGGATCAGGGAAAAAGTCATACTTAAAGCAAACAATTATTAAAAATAACAGAAACTCTAGAAACAGTTTTCATTGATTCGAAATGAAATTTTAATGTTTCAAAATGTCACCGAATAACAGATAATTTAACATTTATTAAAAAATGGCATATCCCAGCACAAAGTTTATTTTCAAATCTAGGTTGACATTTTCAAAATACTGCATTTTTTAATAAAATTGTAATGTGGAGTGTTTGTAGTGTAGGTCACAATGGTTAACGATGAAATACCAATAGGTTTCGCGAACCAAATACTCATTGTAATAAAATATTTTTCTTAATAGCCAAGAATGAACTAATGTTAGGTAAAAATGAACTGCCGTCAGGTAAGAATCTTCTGTATTCAAGAATGAACTACCTTCAAAATGAAAATGCTTAGGTGGACGCGAACTGAACGGCAGGTGGACAGCCAGTGGGACACTAGTTAGTTATCAGTGGGACATTGTATTGAATGTTAACACTAGGTGAACTGTATAGCCTCACACGTATGCCAGTAGCTGGAAAGTAGTTGCAGGGAATGAGGTGTCATGGAGTTAGGTTCAGTAGTGTGTGGTGTTGTTTTTGTAAGTTTTCTGTCAGTATCTGATAAGCCAACAAAACTGCATCCTTCCTTTTCTCATAATCTGAAAATTCATGCTCATCTCTAGAACTACTTGTAACCCTTTACCAATTAACTGGGTTCGTGTAATGTCACCCATTTACTCTGGCCACTGCTGTGACCTAGCAGTTTTACAAATAATGAAAGAAATTATATGGATCTTCCTCCAAAAATTTAGGAACAAAGTTTATAGCTTTATCCAAATTAAATATGTCTACCTTGTTACCTGTTACCTGTTGAGAAGCAAATGGTCTCCTCTCTCTCTCTCTCTCTCTCTCTCTCTCTCTCTCTCTCTCTCTCTCTCTCTCTCTCTCTCTCTCTCTCTCTCCAAGAATAAGGATTTCTAACTCCTTTTCCTCTTTGTATGTTCAATCCTTCTCAAATATTTTTCTTCCCTAATTAGGGTTAATTTCAGTCTTAAAATTTTTTCTTCATTACTCAATATTAGCAGTGGGATTTGATCCAGGGTCTCCTCCAAGACCCCTTTCAGCACTAGAATCTCTACTGCTTACAGAAATTTTGGAAATTAGTGGAAGATGTCTGTTTATTATTACAGCAGAAATTAATAAAGTGAGATATTAAACCACAACAAAGCAATACACAAAGGGTTACACAAAATCTTATTATATTCACACAGAATTACTGTCACTGAATAATGCCCTAAAAAAAATCAAATTTGCACAAACAAAATCAGGCAGAAAATAGTTTATTAATTACACCTGAAAAACAAATGATTTACTCTTAACATTTTATAGCAAATCCTTCTTTTAATTCAACCTACCTGGGAAATAAACTCCAGATGTTAATAAGTTAAAAAATAAATGTTGACTTTCCAGATTTCAAAATGGAATAATCACATTAAATTTGATAAATGTCCCGGACAGGCTCCCATGTTACGAATTTAAACTGACACCTAGGGGTTAAAGCCTTGTCAGGGGAGTATAAAATATTACAAAATACACCACCATAGGACCAGACAGGTAACTTCACCAACTGGACAATACGCTAGGGTTGAGCAAGAGGAAGGGCAGACAAACTCATATGCACAAAAATATACACTATAAAATCAGTAACAACATACGTATGTACAAAACAAATCCTGTTTTCACCACATTTCACAAAAATACACTAGTACATTGCTACTATCTGTTTAAAGTTAATTAGGCATATTATACTTTATAACCACAATAGTGGGTTTCCATGACCCCCAACCTTCTGCAGGTAAAATTATTATTCCTGCTCTCAGTTAAACAGGACCCCACATAATTACCAGGGCCATTCCCAAACCATGGTCAAAAATAAGAGTACAAAAAATATTTCCAAATAACTTAAGGCCTAAAACTTACAAAAACAACAACACACTACCCCATGACACCTCGTTCCCTGCAACTCCTTCCCAGCTACTGGCAGATGAAAAAATATATTTAATTGTGTTTGTTTATTAAATTATTGTAAACTTGTCTAAAATATATTTAGTTGGGTTAGGCTAAATTAAATTACACTTCTTATAATAATATTAGGTAAGTTTCTAAGGTTCTTTTGGTACAAAAATATTATTTTTTACATTACCATAAACGAAAAAATATATTTTTAAACGTATAAAGAAAATTTTAAAAAGGACTTAATTTTAGATGAGTTCTTGCTAATTGACCAGTTTTACCTATTAGGAGTTTTTTTTAATATATATATATATATATATATATATATATATATATATTATATATATATATATATATATATATATATATATATATATATATATATATATATATATATATATATATATAAAAGGGATGATATAGCACGTAAGGAAAGTAGTTTGTTGAATTATGTATTGGTGGATAAAAGGTTGATGGGTAGGCTTCAGGATGTACATGTTTATAGAGGGCAACGGATATATCGATCATTATTTGGTTGTAGCTACAGTTAGAGTAAAATGTAAGATGGGACAAAAAATGGCAACAGCAAGTAAGAGAGAGGTAAAGTGTATAAAAATAAGGGAGGAGGAAGTTAGGGTGAGATATAAGCAACTATTGGCAGAAAGGTGGGATAGTGCAAGTATGAGTAGTGGGGGGTTGAAGAGAGTTGGGCTAGTTTTAAAAATGCAGTATTAAGGGTAAAGGGTGGGTGCAGGAGGAAGAGGAGTGGTGGAATGAAGAAGTAAAGGGTGTGATAAAAGAAAAAAGATAGCTTATGAGAGGTTTTACAAAAAGAAGTGTTAATAGAAGAGAGAGTATATGAGAGTAAAAGAAAGGTGAAGAGAGTGGTAACAAAAGAAGAGCGGATGAAAGAAGGGAGAGGCTGTCAAGAATTTTGCTGAAAACAAGAATTTTTTTGGAGTGAGATAAACAAGGTAAGAAAGCATAGAGAACGAATGGATTTGTCAGTTAAAAACAGAGTAGGGAGTTAGTAGATGGTGAGCTGGAGGTATTGGGTAAGATGGTTGGAATATTTTGAGGAACTTTTAAATGTCGATGAAAAAGGGAGGCGTAATATCATGTACTGGCCAGGGAGGTACAACATCGTTTAGGAGTGAAGAAGAGCAGGATATGAGTGTGGGGAGGTGCGTGAGGCATTACGTAGAATGAAAGGGGTAAAACAGCTGGAACTGAAGGGATCATGACAGAAATGTTAAAAGCAGGGGGATAAGTGTTGGAGTGGTTGGTATTTTTGTTTAATAAATGTATGAAAGAGGGAAGGTACCTAGGGATTGGCAGAGAGCATGTATAGTTCCTTTATATAAAGGAAGGGGATAAAAGAGAGTGTAAAAATTATAGGGGAATAAGTTTACTGAGTATACCAGGTAAAGTGTATGGCAGGTTATTATTGAAAGAATTAGAGGTAAGACAGAGAGTAGGATTGCAGATGAGCAAGGAGGCTTTAGAGTGGGTAGGGGATGTGTAGATCAAGTGTTTACAGTGAAGCATATATGTGAACAGTATTTAGATAAAGGTAGAGAAGTTTTCATTGCATTTATGGATTTAGAAAAGGCATATGATAGAGTGGATAGGAGAGCAATGTGGCAAATGTTGCAAGTGTATGGAATAGGTAGTAAGTTACTGAAGGATGTAAAGAGTTTTTATGAGGATAGTGAGGCTCAGGTTAGGGTGTGTAGGAGAGAGGGAGATTACTTCCCGGTAAAAGTAGGTCTTAGACAGGGATGTGTAATGTCACCATGGTTGTTTAATATATATATATAGATGGGGTTGTAAAAGAAGTAAATGCTAGGGTGTTGGGGAAAGGGGTGGGATTAAATTATGGGGAATTAAATGCAAAATGGGAGTTGACACAGTTACGTTTTGCTGATGATACTGTGCTTATGGGAGATTCTAAAGAAAAGTTGCAAAGGTTAGTGGACGAGTTTGGAAGAGTGTGTAAAGGTAGAAAGTTGAAAGTGAACATAGATAAGAGTAAGGTGATGAGGGTATCAAACGATTTAAATAAAGAAAAAATGGATATCACATTGGAGAGAGGGATTATGGAAGAAGTAAATGTTTCAGATATTTGGGAGTTGACATCTCAGCGGATGGGTTTATGAAGGATGAGGTTAACCATAGAATTGATGAAGGAAAAAAGGTGAGTGGTGCGTTGAGGTATCTGTGGAGACAAAAACGTTATCCATGGAGGCAAAGAAGGGAATGTACGAAAGTATAGTGGTACCAACACTCTTATATGGGTGTGAGCATGGGTTGCAAATGCTGCAGCGAGGAAGAGGCTGGAGGCAGTGGAGATGTCCTGTCTAAGGGAAATTTGTGTGTAAATATTATGCAGAAAATTCGGAAATTGGAAAATAGGAGAAGGTGTGGAGTTACTAAAAGTATTTGTCAGAGGGCTGAAGAGGGTTGTTGAGGTGGTTTGGTCATTTAGAGAGAATGGATCAAAGTAGAATGACTTGGAGAGCGTATAAATCTGTAGGGAAGGAAGGCGGGGAAGGGTCGTCCTAGAAAAGGTTGGAGGGAGGGGTAAAGGAGGTTTTGTGGGCGAGGGCTTGGACTTCCAGCAAGCATGTGTGAGCGTGTTAGATAAGAGTGAATGGAGACGAATGGTTTTGGGACATGACGATCTGTTGGAGTGTGAGCAGGGTAACATTTTGTGAAGGGATTCAGGGAAACCAGTTAATTGATTTAGTTGGACTTGAGTCCTGGAAATGGGAAAGTACAATGCCTGCACTTTAAAGGAGGGTCTGGGATAGTGACAGCTGGGAGGGACTATTCTCAGCTGTCGTTTCTGAGCGCCTCTGCAAAGACAGTGAATATGTATGAGTGTGGTGAAAGTGTTGAATGATGATGAAAGTATTTTCTTTTGGGGATTTTCTTTCTTTTGGGTCACCTGCCTCGGTGGGAGATGGCCGACTTGTTGAAAAAAAATATATATATATATATATATATATATATATATATATATATATATATATATATATATATATATATATATATATATATATAATATATATATAGTATATTAAAATTAAGTCCTTTTTAAATTTTCTCTTATACGTTTAAAAATATATCTTTTCGTTTATGATAATGTAAAAATTTATAATTTTGTACCAAAAAAGAAACTTACCTAACCTTATTATAACAAGCGCAATTCAATTTAGCCTAACCCAACTAAATATATTTTAGATACGTTTACAATAATTTAATAATAAACAAACACAATGAAATATATTTTTTTCCTTAGGTTCAGAATAATTTTTGCGAAATTATTGCATACACAAATTTTCGCTTGTCTTATATGGCAAGAAGGGCGTTGCTATTTAAGCCAAACCCGCAAGTTTCACCTAATCGGCAAGACATATATATATATATATATATATATATATATATATATATATATATATATATATATATATATATATATATATATATATATATATATAT
Organism: Cherax destructor; assembly: GCA_009830355.1. NCBI lineage: Eukaryota > Metazoa > Arthropoda > Malacostraca > Decapoda > Parastacidae > Cherax > Cherax destructor. Next base: position 60,334 of record WNWK01005195.1, on the reverse strand, counting down.
GTCGTGCCGATTAGGTAAAACTGGTCAATTAGCAAGAACTCATCTAAAATTAAGTCCTTTCTAAAAAATTCTCTTATACGTTTGAACATATATTTTTGTATTTATGTTAATGTAAAAAATTAAAATTTTGTACCAAGAGAAACTTTGAAAACCTACCTAACCTTATTATAACAAGCGCAATTTAATTTAGCATAACCCAACTAAATATATGTTAGATACGTTAACATTAATTTAATAATAAACAAACACAATGAAATATATTTTTTCGTTAGGTTCAGAAAGATTTTTGCGAAAGTATTGCATACACAAATTTTCACTTGTCTTATATGGCAAGAAGAGCGTTGCTATTTAAAACAAAATCGCCAGTTTTACCTAATCGGCTCGACATATATATATATATATATATATATATTCCCTATAAACTACTAAAAGCAAAGAAAATAAAAACTTTATAAAATTGGGATGTTTGAATGTGCGTGGATGTAGTGCGGATGATAAGAAAGAGATGATTGCTGATGTTATGATTGAAAAGAAGTTGGATGTCCTGGCCCTAAGCGAAACAAAGCTGTTTCAGAGTTTCAGTGGGGAGAAATAAATGGGATTAAGTCAGGAGTATCTGAGAGAGTTAGAGCTAAGGAAGGGGTAGCAATAATGTTGAAGGATCAGTTATGGAAGGAGAAGAGGGAACATAAATGTATAAATTCAAGGATTATGTGGATTAAAATAAGGGTCGGATGTGAAAAGTGGGTCATAATAAGTGTGTATGCACATGGAGAAGAGAGGAGTGTAGAGAGAGAGAGAGTATTTTGGGAGATGTTAAGCGAGTGTGTGTAGGAACTTTTGAGCAAAGTGAGAGAGTAATTGTGGTAGGGGACCTAAATGCTAAAGTAGGAGAAGCATTTAGAGAGTGTGGTAGGTAAGTTTGGGGTGCCAGGTGTAAATGATAATGGGGAGCATTTGATTGATCTTTGTATGGAAAGGAGTTTGGTAATAGGTAACACATATTTTAAGGAAAAGAGGATGAATAAGTATACAAGATATGATAGGACGTAATGACAGTAGTTTGTTGGACTACGTATTGGTAGATAAAAGACTGTTGGGTAGACTTCAGAATGTACATGTTTATAGAGGGGCCACAGATATATCAGATCACTTTTTAGTTTTAGCTACAGTAGAGTAAAAGGTAGATGGGATACAAGGAAAATGGAAGCAGCAAATAAGAGAGAGGTGAAGGTTAATAAACTAAAGGAGGAGGCAGTTAGGGTAAGATATAAATAACTGTTGAAGGACAGATGGGCTAGTAAGAGTATAGGCAGTGGGGTAGAAGATGTATGGGATAGGTTTAAAAATATAGTGTTAGAGTGTTCAGCAGAAGTTTGTGGTTACAGGAAAGTGGTGCGGGAGGGAAGAAGAGCAATTGGTGGAATGATGATGTAGAGAGATTAGTAAGAAAGAAAAAGTTAACATATGAGAGGCTTTTACAAATTAGAAGTGATGCAGGGAGGGAGGAGCATATGGAGAGAAAAAGAATGGTTAAGAGAGTGGTGAAGCAATGTAAAAAGAGAGCAAATGAGAGAGTGGGTGAAATGTTATCAACAAATTTTGTTGAGAATAAGAAAAAGTTTTAGAGTGAGATTAATAAGTAGAGAAAGCCTAGGGAACGAATGGATTTGTTAGTTAAAAATCGGAGAGTAGAGTTATTAAACGGATAGATAGAGGTATCGGGAAGATGGAGAGAATATTTTGAGGAATTGTTAAATGTTGATGAAGACAGGGAAGCTGTGATTTCGTGTATAGGGTAAGGAGGAATAACATCTTGTAGGAGTGAGGAAGAACCAGTTGTGAGTGTGGGGGAAGTTCGTGAGGCAGTGAGTAGAATGAAAGGGGGTAAAGCAGCTGGGATTTATGGGATAAAGATAGAAATGTTAAAAGCAGGTGGGGATATTGTTATCCAGTGGTTAATGTTTTTATTTAATAAATGTATGGAAGAGAGTAAGGTACCTAGGGATTGGCAGATAACATGCATAGTTCCTTTGTATAAAGTCAATGGGGACAAAAGAGTGTGGCCACTGGACCAGCTAGCTTGCCCAGTGGCTTACACGACGGTCTGGAGTTTTGAGACACTCTGACCGCGGGTTCGAACCCCACCCGTGGTATGGTTTGTTTGCAATCGTGTCATTACGATTTCGTGAGTTATAGAGGAATAAGTCTGTTGAGTATACCTGGTAAAGTGTATTATAGAGTTATTATTGAAAGAATTAAGACTTAGAGTAGGATAGCAGATGAACAAGGAGGTTTTAGGTAGGGTAGGGAGGGTGTAGACCAAGTGTTTGCAGAGAAACATATAGGTGAACAGTATTTAGATAAGGGTAAAGAGGTTTTTATGGCATTTATGGATTTGAAAAATCATATGATAGGGTTGATAGGGGGGCAATGTGGCAGATGTTGAAATGTATGGAATAGGAGGTAGGTTACTGAAAGCAGTAAGAGTCTTTACGAGGATAGTTGGGCTCATGTTAAAGTATGTAGGAGGGAGATTATTTCCCTACAAAAAAAGGATGTGTGATGTCACCATGGTTTTCAATATATTTATAGATGGAGTTGTAAGAGAAGTGAATGTTCGGGTGTTGGCAAGAGGTGTTGGGTAAAGGATAAAGAAAATAACATAAAGTGGGAGTTGTCACAGTTGCTTTTTGCTGATGACACTGTGCTTTAGGGAAATTCTGAAGAAAAGTTGCAGAGGTTAGTTGATGAGTTTGGTAAGATATTTAAAAGAAGGAAATTAAAAGTGAATATAAGATAGTGTAAGATGAGGAAAAAAATTAGGTAGCGAAAGACTGGATATCAGATTGGAGGGAGAGATTATGGAGGAGGTGAATGTATTCACCTCCTCCATACACCCAAATATATGAATACATTCATATATTTGGGAGTGGACGTGTCAGAAGATGGGTCTATGAACGATGAGCTGAATCATAGAACTAACCAGGAAAAAATAGTGAGTGGTGCACTGAGTAATCTGTGGAGACAAAGAACAATTGAGATGTCATGTCTGAGGTCAATGTGTGGTGTGAATATAATGCAGAGAATCTGTAGTTTGGAGATTAGGAGGAGGTGTGGGATTACCAAAACTATTATCCAGAGGGCTGAGGAGGGGTTGTTGAGGTGGTTTGGACATGTATAGAAGATGGAACGAAATAGAATGACTTCGAGAGTGTATAAATCTATAGTGAGGGAAGACGAGGTAAGGGTCAGCCTAGAAAGGTTGGAGGGAGGGGGTAAAGGAGGTTTTGTGTGCGAGGGGCTTGGACTTCCAGCAAGGGTGCGTTAGCATGTTAAATAGGAGCAAATGGGGACAAATGTTTTTTAGGACTTGTCATGCTGTTGGAGTGTAAGCAAGGTAACATTTATGAAGGGATTCAGGAAACCGGCAGGCCGGATTTGATTCCTGGAGACGGGAAGTACAGTGTCGGCACTCTGAAGGAGGGGTCAAAACAGTGATAGAGTGAATGATAATGAAAGTTTTTCTTTTTCGATCCACCCTGCCTTAGTGCGAAACGGGCGATGTGTTAATAAAAAAAGTATAATTTAAATGCAACGGCCATATTCCACTGAGGCAGGATGACCTAAAAGGAAAAACTAAAGTGTTTCCTTTTACATTGAGTATTTATACAGTAGGGGTTAGTAGCCCCTTGCTTCCGGCATTTTAGTTGCCTCCTACGACACGCATGTCTTACAGGGAAGAATTCTTTCCACTTCCTCATGGAGATAAAAGGAAATAAAGAGGAACAAGAACCATTAAGAAAATAGACTAGAACTCAGACGAGTGTGTATATACATGCGTGAACATGCATGTGTAGTATTGCCTAAGTGTAAGTAGAAGTAGCAAGATTTACTTGTTATCTTATGTGTTATCTGACAGAAAAAAGACATCAGCAATCCTACCATAATGTAAAACAATTACAAGGTTCTGTTTCACACTCACTTGGTAGGACGGTAGTACCTCCCTGGGTGGTTGCTGTCTACCAACCTACTACCACAGGACGGTAGTACCTCCCTGGGTGGTTGCTGTCTACCAACATACTACCACAGGACGGTAGTACCTCCCTGGGTGGTTGCTGTCCACCGACCTACTACCACAGGACGGTAGTACCTCCCTGGGTGGTTGCTGTCTACCAACCTACTACCTGTTGCCTACCGAGTGATTTTAAGCAAATAACAATACTACGACTAGCCGAGGATCGACCCCCTCCCCCGGATAGTTTAGCACGCCTCCCGAGAAACCCACCAAAATTCCGAGACACCTAAGACCACTGAGCCATTAATGCTACAAAAATCGGGCGCCCAGTACCTCTGGACATGTCACTCCTGTGAGCACTTATGTAGTTGGGGAAAGCTACAGGACTCCTTTCATTCTCCTCTCGTTTGGAATACCAGTCTTCAGCAGTACACACATTAATGGATCAACTAACGAGTGGCTTAAGCAAATAACAATAGTGCGTCTTACCGGGGATCAAACCCTTGTATCAGGAGTGACATGTCCAGTGGTACTTAAACCCTAGATCATCTTTTCCTTAAAAATTGCAGGCGAACTTTGCAGTGAAAGTCACAGACTAACTACCATTTTAATGCCGCAGACCAACTGCTTTAAAGAGGTAAACAAGAACTTATTTCAGCAGCCAAAGAGTAAACTATTATCTTGACGAAAATAATATTATTAAAAAAAAAAGCTGAATTTGGAGGTTTAAGGACCAACTGTTCGAGTTGTGAGTTACAGTTTAATTAAGAAGCAGAGCGGTAGCACTAATGTTATGATGGAGTGGGAACTACAGAGTTAGTCTGGCTCCCCCTTCCTTCCCTCGTCTCTCTTCACCTCCCCTCAACACCCCACACACCTGCCTAAGAACGCTTCTTCCCACCCACCACCAGTAAACACTACTCATTCCAGCCACCAAATACACCCCCACACCCCCACTAGAACCACCTCCCACACCCCAACTAGAACCACCTCCCACACCCCCACTAGATCCACCTCCCACACCCCCACTAGAACCACCTCCCACACCCCACTAGAACCACCTCCCACACCCCACTAGAACCACCTCCCACACCCCACTAGAACCACCTCCCACACCCCACTAGAACCACCTCCCACACCCCCACTAGAACCACCTCCCACACCCCCACTAGAACCACCTCTCACACCCCACTAGAACCACCTCCCACACCCCCACTAGAACCACCTCCCACACCCCCTCCACTAAACCTAAACACTTCTCCCCACTACACCTACACTACACACCACTACTCTGCACACCTAAACATTTTACCCAG
>WNWK01005195.1:0-52500 GCA_009830355.1 Cherax destructor | reverse complement strand
CCGAGCGATGGGACATCCTGGCAGACTCCTCCAGTAGACCAGCTCCTCCCAAAGAGCACAAACAGTCTCACTGGGATAAACGGATCATAAGAAAAATTGAACACTGCTCATAACGCTCCAGGAAAGGACAAAGCTCGTCTCCAGCGGTGAAGGCACGACACTCGATTTCCTTCTAGCTGTTCCCAATTCCTCTCTGGGGACTCGACTCGACCCACAGGCCATTCGGATTGGTGTTGCTTTCGCCTAGCCGCCCCCATCCACCGAAACATAGGTGTTTGCGGCAGGGCGACGGCTAATCAATTCGACTTCATGGTCTCGTGTGTCACACATCAGAAGGGAAGTATGCTAGACATGAGGAGGCAATGACATAAAGAGAAGCCTCGCCACGGCCCGTTGCCCAGCTCAACGGAACCCCAGTGCAGAGGTCTGATGGAAGTCAAAAGCGTCCTGATGGGCCACTATGCTACCCTGGAAGGATGGTAGCAAATTGCTTGGGACTACACCTGGCTGCCACAATGGCAGACACCCTTGCCATACTCCATCCAAAGGGTGGAGCTGCCAGCCACAGGGAGACCCTAGAATACTCGCAAATATGAATGCTTTTCCCCTTGCTAAAACTTCATCCCAATAGGGTCGGAGACCCTTGGAGCATGTGGCAAGTGTGCTCTAAAGTTTCTCAAAGAGCTGGGTGAAAAACTCATCATAGAAACCAAAGACCACAGAGCGACCAGCTTCTCTTTCAAAGACTCAGTGTTGTGATCCAGAGGGGAAATGCCTGCAGCATTCTGGACATGCAGCCCACTGCCCGGAAGCTGGACGAAGTATTTGACATGTAGCTCTGAATTGTTATCTATGTTGTTTTACTCCCTATTGTATTCTTGTCAAAGTATTTTGTCAATGTATTTTGTTTTGAAATATAGTTTATACACAATGAAAAGATGGGGTGGTAGGGGAAGTGGATTATTCAAATGGCTTCTAAATATTCTTCCTTGAAGCCTTTTTATCCACTTCTCCGAGGCCATGGGTCCCAAAATTTACACCAGAGGTGGACCCCATATATATATATATATATATATATATATATATATATATATATATATATATTTGCAAGACAACCACTATGAAAAAATAGAGGAATTCCAAGCGTTTCGTCACTACTCACATTATCAAGGAACCTATAAAACAAAACATAAACAAGAAGGCTTATAAGGGGCAAGACTACACTTCACAGTCACATCATACTAACAAAGACCACACTCACAGTAGGTGACATCGCCCGACTTCTGTGAAGAGGACCTGAAACTCACCAAGCATTAAGATTTCTCCAATTTATCATTAAATTCTTCCCAAATTTTATTAATTATAAATGAATCCAATTTATATAAACCAAAAGAAATATTCATATTATTTTAAAAACTGCTTTAATGAAACATGATTCTATTATATTTCTCCAACCATGGACTTGCTTGATACAACCTTCTCAGCATTTTGAAAATCATTGATGGTTAAAATCTCACATGAATAAATAGGAGCATTGGAATCTTGTCCAGTTCTAATGCTATATTTATGATTTTTTAATCTATTTCAAGATTTTAAGTTTGACCGTAATAAACTTTATTTTACAAGGAATCTTATAGACACATCCGTCAGCATTTTGGGGAATTTTTTAACAAAGTTTTTTTTTACTGTATCAAGATTTTTAAATACAACTTTGATATTAAAATTCTTAATTCAATATGGTTAGTTTTGATGTTACTTCCTTGTTTACAAAAGTTCCAGTTGATGATTTACTTAGTTTCTTATCTGAAGAACTTGTTAATTACGATTTACCATTGCCAGTTCCTACTATCATTAAACTTATTAAACTTTGTATTGTTGATGCAAAATTTGTATTTAATGATGAGTTTTACACTCAGAAGTTTGGTATGGTAATGGGAAATCCTCTTTCACCTGTTCTTAGTAATTTATACATGGAATTTTTCGAAACAATATTGCTTAACACAATCCTTCCCAATAAAGCTAAGTGGTATAGATATGTTGATGATATTTTGTGCCTTATGCCTAAGAATGTAGACATATACCATTTTCTTGTTAAATTAAATAGCTTAGCTCATTCTATAAATTTACTGTTGAATTGAAGTAAATAACTCATTGCCTTTCCAGATGTTTTATTATTAAGGTAACATTGATTTTAAATTTAAAATTTACAGAAAACCTACAAATAATTGTTCATATGTACACTATTATTCTTCACATCAAGATGAGTTAAAGGTTCTTCACAAGTTTGAGAGATTTGTAGTCCAGAGTTCATAGATGAAGAAATCTCTAAAATTTTGAAATAGCTAATGATTTAAAATACCCAAGAAATGTAATTGATAAATCTTTAAAATAGCTAGAAATACGTTTTACAGTTCAAAAAGGGACAACCAACTTATTCAACTAAAAATATGTTGGTTCTCCTTACCATGAAAACTTGGTTGATATGCCTTCCTTTCTTAAGAATTTTAATATTAAAGTTGTATTTAAAAATCTTGATACAGTAAAAAACTTTTGATAAAAATTCTCCCCAAAATGCTGACGGATTGTCTATAAGATTCCTTGTAAAATATGCGATAAAGTTTATTACGGTCAAACTGGTAAAAGTCTTGAACTAAGATTAAAACAACATAAATATAGCATTAGAACTGACAAGATTCTAATGCTCTATTTATTCATGTGAGAGATTTTAACCATCTGGGCAGGGTAGGTGCCTGGAGCCATGAGCTTGCATAGACTCATCTGATGTCAGCTTCTACCACGGACTGTTCATCATTCCTATCCAGCCCCTGGGAAGCTGCAGGGAAGATGGTAGACCAGAGAGGCCTAGCTTCTCCCTACGAGCCCCGTGAGGTCGGGGAATGTGGCTAGGCCTGGGGACAGCTGGTCCCAACGAAGATTAGGTACTTGTACCTCCTCCCATGGCAGACATTAGTCTGAGATATTCCCGAGAAAGGGAGCCAAGGCCGGGCCACCATTTGGAAAAGGCCCGGGCCGGGAGAGTACCGGCGAATCAAGAAGAAGAAGAAGAAGAACCATAACCATATATTGTAATGGGGTGGACTGGTAAGCCAGCTGAAAGCCTCGCTCAGATGACCAAAAGCTCCAGTGGGGGGTCATCGTATGATTAAGACCCGCGTCGGGAAACATTTGTCCTGTTTCCTGACGAACCTAATACCTACCTACCTAGAGCATCATCATGCACTCGACTGTTTGTTTCTGGTACCTAGCCAGTTATCATGTACGGGCGACCCACAGGTCATGACACAGGTTGTCTCACTCTTCCAGTCTTAATTACAATTAATCTGAACATCTTGTTCCAGTTTTGTCACCAGTCACTTTTTTTACACAAATCAGTTTTACAGCTAAGAGCTCATTTCAAAGCCAAGCCATATCTGAGGTATACTAAGTCCCTCCCCTTTCTTCCCCAAATAAGTTCGCTGCTTGCAGCTGAAGCACTGTCAGCACCACTGTCAACACCACTGTCAACACCACTGTCAACACCACTGTCAGTCACCACTGTCAACATCGTCAGTTGAGGAGTGCTATTTAGACTCTTAGACTGGTTCGGGGAGTGGATAGTCCAACTTTAGAATCAGTTACACAAGAAACATTCAGACTGTAGCACAGTCTTGGTAATACACCATACATATAAAGTGAAGGAAATTAGGTTTGCGGTATTGCGATGCAGAATACTCATAGAACACTTGAGAAATTGAACAACAGTGAGGAATACCATCGGTTAGTGTCGTCCTTTCAAGACGTGGAGATGATTATTAATGTGATACAGAATGTCAAATTAAAGGATGTATCTTCTACATACAGAAGTCTGAATACGATGTAAAACTGGGAATATGGAAGTAGAAGCGATGGTGCACACTGTTAGATGGGATAAGTGTGATTAAAATGGTCTAAGGCATCCAATACCGTCATATAATCAACATGGCGTAATTCTATGTACATATTATAATAATAATAATCCTTATTTCTTCAAGTATATGTACAAGGTATACAGGCGTAGCTGATATCAACAACATACTGTTATATAGAACGTTCCTTGTTATGTAGAACATTTCAGGCATATTATGTCAATTTTGTCTCCAGGATGCGACCCACACAAGTCGACTAACACCAGGTACCTATTTAACTGATTGGTGAACAGTGATAGCATGTGTCTTAAGGAAACGCCTCTAATGTTTCAACCCCTACCGGGGATCCAACCGCGGACCTCAGTTGTGAGATGAGTCACTAGTAATTGTGCTACCGGACACCAAATATGTTAGCTACATATTAATGCCGGCCAACAGAAGACCTGTCGTATATGTGCCAGTGTTGAACATTTTGCCAACTAGTGTCCCAAATGTAATGCGCAATCAAGACTTGGACATCGTTCAAGGAGTAATCCGTGGAGTCGAGACCGCCTAGAGAATGTTATGGACGATCTGATAATTCAATAGGTGGAGAAACAGGAATGTGAAGCTATCGATGGTCGGGACTAAGGATGTTGGTGACCATCACAACCTGAAGGATCACTTCCGCACGGAGCGTGCCACAAGTTCAACGTACGATGATAACAATCACGAATCTGGCCAATTTGATGTTTAACCCCAGTCGGTACAGAGGAATCCTGCTTGACAGATGGTTCAAGATGTTCCATAGCTCGGAAAATATCATCAATATTTATTGAATAGTTATTGAATAGATAAAAGCGATACAACAGTTAGATAACGTTCTGATTCGCGGAATATTGTTCAAACAAGAGCCATGATGTATAAATGCCCCGTAGCACCAATACACAGAGTACCAGACTGATGGTGATGAAACAACGAGGGAGAGTTTTATAGCTCTTCTGTCGTCTATATGAACGACACTTAAAACGAAAACATTTACGAATCAGAAATTCCTGTGTTTACTTAATCAAGGAGTGGGATACAAGGAAGAGATAATTCAGGATTAGGTAAAAGATAGGAAAAAGGAAAAACCACAAGAGAGATGGCACTAAGGATCGTTACGTACATATATATTATAAATGGTGTTAATTTCCACTAAAGCAACATGGTTGTGCAGTGTGTTACGGAGATGTTATATCGGCATTAGCATTGGTACAGAAACTTAATGTAAACAATGTGATTGAATTAGATCTTACGGATTATAAAGTAGGTTTAACTTCTGTGGCGCTGTGCAGTGTTTCTGTATTTTTTATGAATAGTGCCATGTGCAGAGGAGTGTGCAGAAGAAGAAAGGATACAACGTGTGAATGGATAATGGGATGATTGCGACAGTTTGTGTTTTTGCTCCAGCCGCCATTGACGTAAGAATTAAAAAAAAAATATCCTAGACACTATGCCATATTATTCCCGTTACTTCCTTGACGTAGCTATGTATTGTTGGTGGTGACTGTGATTGTTTACTATGTATGCGGAATGAAGATCAAAGTGTACATTGTGTTCGTAATGTGTTAGAAGTGTTCTGAGTGATGTTGACGTACACATTGTAAGTAGCATATATGATACGAGAAGGAATTATGCATATTTTATGGTTGGGGAACTGCAGCACGTATATATAAAATGTGTGTCTAAGGATAATCAATTGAATGAAGGGCTTTCAGATCACTTAGGAGCAACTGATGACATGAAATAGGCAGGTGTTGTCTGTGTGCACTAGTAATTTTGAAAATTAAATGATACTGTTTTGAGTAATGCTCAAGATATTAAAAGGTTTAAAGAAAAGTGCCGAAATTATGCGTATGGTCATGAATTTCGTGATTGTATAACCTGGTGGCAGACAATTGGGGAATGATATGAGATGAATGAGGGGGTTATGAAAGAACTGTGAGACTCGACTGGTACACCGGAGACAAAAGATAGAACTTGGCGCACAACATAGAGCGATAACTGATGAAGTTGAAAAATTAATGAATTCAGTAGCTGAAATTTATAATGAGAAATTTGATTGGGCCGGATTACAATCTGGGTTAGAACTTGTATTGTGGGAGATAAACCATCGGCTTGCATATTGCGAGGGCAGAAAGTAACAAGACTGCAACGGCGGAGCCGGAGGATGTAAGTTGTAGATGCAGGAGTGCCTACGTGAAAGGTAATGATCTTCATGGCAGTGACGTGATCAGCATGTGTGGCATGATACGAGTATGTTACAATTTATTCAGCGTGTGCCACACTCCCATACAGACTGCCTCTCAACCATCGAACCGGCTGCTAAAGATTTAATGATCAATAGGGTTCCCTTCGTGAAATCAATACCTTGGTTCATTGGCCCATCACAAACAAGCCAACCAAAGCTGAAACAATGTGGTTCATTTGTGCCAACCGAAATGACAGACTTGTCTGGGCTGCTGATCGATCACGGTGCTGGCTCTTCCTTTTTGCCTCTTCACCATATGTACACTTACTTTTCCACCACTGTACATATTGTACATGTTGTACATAATTGTAAATACCAGCTATTTATATTTGGTGAAGGAAAATACAAATCATTTACTATTGTTGAGTTTTGATTGCTTTATTTAATCCCATTACGACCAGGTATGCAGGCCATACTACATATATCTGTGTTCGTAATAGCATTTTTACAGGTAAACGTTATAGACGAAATATGGGCGTAAGTAATATGAAAGAAGGCGATGTCCAGCTGGTGTTATCATACGTCAGGAGACGAGTAAGACTTGTAGATAACATAGGAATGGAGGCTCCGATTATAGTAAATGCAGCCATAGCAAAGCTGGCAAAAGAAAAAAACACCAGTTTTTGATGGAATACCAATTGAATTTTGTGTGCACCTTCGGGACGGATGTAATCATTCTTGGTGCATTTGTTTAATATATAGAGAGACGAGAGAGATTTATGCTCACCTGCAATCTACTGATGGTGTGGTATTCGTACCAAAATCAACTAGGTAAAGTGCATAATAAGAGTTAATGAATAAAAAAAGGGTAAAACAGAGAATAGGCTTTCAGAGGAACAAACATAAGGTATTGGAAATGTGTAGACCAAGTATTTACATTGAAACTCACAAATGAACAATACTTAAGTAAAGACAGGTAGCTTTTTGTTGCATTTATGGATTTCGAAAAGGCATATGATAGGGTGGACAGAAAAGCAATGTGGCAGATTGTGGTAGGTTACCAAAAGTAGTAAAGAGTTTTTATGTAGATAGCGACGCTCTGTTTAGGATATGTTGGAAATTTTCCAGTAGAAGTTGCCCTTAGACACTGATGTATGACGTATATGTACTCAGATGTTTTGGAGTGCACTTACCGGCCAGATGGATCTATGGAAGACAAGATGAACCATAGAATGGACGAGTGGAAAAAGGTGGGTAGTGCACTGAGGCATCTGAGGAGAAGACTCTTACAAGAATATAGTGCAATCAACGCTATTATGCAGGTGATTATGTGGTTATTATGTAAGTGACTATGTGGTTACTACCAGAACCCTCCCGTGGTTCACTACCAGAACCCTCCCGTGGTTCACTACCAGAACACTCCCGTGGTTCACTACCAGAACCCTCCCGTGGTTCACTACCAGAACCTCCCGTGGTTCACTAACAGAACAATCCCGTGGTTCACTACCAGAACACTCCCGTGGTTCACTACCAGAACCCTCCCGTGGTTCACTCCCAGAACCCTCCCGTGGTTCACTACCAGAACACTCCCGTGGTTCACTACCAGAACACTCCCGTGGTTCACTACCACACCACCCCCGTGATTCACTACCAGAACCCTCCTGTGGTTCACTACCAGAACACTCCCGTGGTTCACTACCAGAGCATCCCTGTGGTTCACTACCACAACACTTCCGTGGTTCACTACTAGAACACCCCCGTGGTTTACTATCAGAACACACCCCGGTGGTTTACTACCAAAACACTCGTGGTTCACTACCAGAACATTCGTGGTTCACTACCAAAACACTCCCGTGGTTTACTAACAGAACACTCGAGTGGTTCACTCTCGGAACATTCCCGTGGCTACCTTCCAGAACACTCCAGTTGTTCATTACCAGAACACAACCTCGTTCACTACCATGACACCCCAGTGGTTCACTCCCAGAACACTCCCGTGGTTCCCTCTAAAACACTGTGGTTCACTCCCAGAACACCCCGTGGTTAATGACCAGAACACTCCCGTGGTTCACGAACCAGTGGTTCGACCAGAACACCTCCGTGGTTCATACCAGAACACCTCCGTGGTTCATTACCAGAACACCATCGTGGTTCAGTACTAGAACACCAAAGTGGTTCACTACCAAAACACTCGTGGTTCACTACCAGAACCCTCCGGTGGTTCACTGCCAGAACCCTCCCGTGGTTCACTACCAGAACCCTCCCGTGGTTCACTAACAGAACACTCCCGTGGTTCACTACCAGAACACTCCCGTGGTTCACTACCAGAACACTCCCGTGGTTCACTACCACACCACCCCCGTGATTCACTACCAGAACCCTCCCGTTGTTCACTACCAGAACCCTCCAGTGGTTCACTACCAGAACCCTCCCGTAGTTCACTAACAGAACAATCCCGTGGTTCACTACCAGAACACTCCCGTGGTTCACTACCAGAACCCTACCGTGGTTCACTACCAGAACACTCCGTGGTTCACTACCAGAACACTCCCGTGGTTCACTACCAGAACACTACCGTGGTTAACTACCAGAACACTACCGTGGTTAACTACCAGAACACTCCCGTGGTTCACTACAGAACATCCGTGGTTCACTACCAGAACACTCCGTGGTTCACTACCAGAACCCTCCGTGGTTACTCCAGAACCCCCGTGGTTCACTACCAGAACACCCCCGTGGTTCATTACCAGAACACCCGTGGTTCACTCACCACCGTGATTCACTCCGAACCTCCTGTGGTTCACTACCAGAACATCCGTGGTTCACTACCAGAACATCCTGTGGTTCAACTCCAAACACTTCCATGGTTCACTACTAGAACACCCCGTGGTTTACTATCAGAACACACCCCGGTGGTTTACTACCAAAACACTCGTGGTTCTCCAGACATTCGTTACTCAAACACTCCCGTGGTTACTAACAGAACACTCAGGGTCTCGACATTCCTGGCTACCTAGAACACTCCGTGTTCATTACCAGAACATCAACCTGTTCATACCGCAACACCCATGTGGTTCACTACAGAACACCTCGTGGTTCCTCCCAGAACACTCCCGTGGTTCCCTTCTAAAAAACACGCATGTTTACCTCCCAGAACAACCCCGTGGCTAATGATCAGAACATTCCCGTGGTTCAGTACCAGAACAACCAGTGGTTCAGTACCAGAACACCCCGTGGTTCAGTACCAAACACTCCGTGGTTCATTACCAGAACACCTCGTGGTTCAGTACTAGAACACCAAAGTGGTTCACTACCAGAACACTCGTGGTTCACTACCAGAACACTCGTGGTTCACTACCAGAACACTCGTGGTTCACTACCAGAACACTCGTGGTTCACTACTAGAATATCATCGTGGATCACTCCCAGAACATTCCTGTGGTTTACTACCAGAACAATTCCATGGTTCACTACCAGAACACCCCCGTGGTTCACTACCAGAACACCCCTGTGGTTCACTACCAGAACACCCCTGTGGTTCACTACCAGAACACTCCCATGGTTCACTACCATAACACTCCCATGGTTCACTACCATAACACTCCCGTGGTTCACTACCATAACACTCCCGTGGTTCACTTCCAGAACTCTCCTGTGGTTCAATACCACAACACCCCCGTGGTTCAGTAATAGAACACCCCCTTGGTTCACTACCAGAACACTCCCGTGGTTCACTACCAAAACATCCCCGTGATTCATTACCAGAACACAACCTGGTTCACTACCACAACACCACTGTGGCTCACTACCATGACACCCCAGTGGTTCACTTCCAGAAAACACCCATGGTTCACTCCCAGAACACCCCCGTGGCTCATAATCAGAACACCCCCGTGGTTCACTACCAGAACACCCCCTGGTTCAGTATCAGAACACCCCCTGGTTCAGTATCAGAACACCAAAGTGGTTCACTACTAGAACACCCTCCTGGTTCACTACCAGAACTCTCCCGTGGGTCACTACCAGAACATCATCTTGGTTCACTACCAGAACACTCCCGTGGTTCAATACTAAACACCTTCATTGTTCACTACCACAACACCCCCGTGGTTAACTTCCATAACACTCCCGTGGTTCAGTACTATAACTCTCCTGTGGTTCAATACCAGAACACCTCCGTGGTTCAGTAATAGAACACCCCCGTGGTTCCCTACCAGAACATCCCCGTGGTTCACTACCAGAACACCCCCGTGGTTCAGTAGCAGAACACCTTGTATTTCACTACCAGAACACCCCTCTGATTCACTACCAGAAAAATCCCGTGGTTCACTATCAGAACACCCCCGTGGTTCACTACCAGAACACTCCGGTGGTTCACTACCAGAACACTCTAGTGGTTCACTACCAGAACACTCCGGTGGTTTACTACCAAAACACGCCCGTGGTTCACTACCAGAGCATACCCATGGTTCACTACTAGAACTCCCTGTGGTTCACTACTAGAAAACATTCAAAACCTGGATGTTCTATCCCCTAAAAACACTAACATCTAATACACCCGTGGAGGAGGACTGTGGAGGAGGACTGTGGAGGAAGACTGTAGAGGAGGACTGTGGAGGAGGACTGTTGATTAGGACTTGATTAGGACTGTGGATTAGTACTGTGGATTAGGACTGTGAATTAAGATTGTGGATTAGGACTGTGGATTAGGACTATGGATTAGAACTGTGGATTAGGACTATCGAGGACTGTGGAGGACTGTGGAGGAGGACTGTGGAGAAGGACTGTGGAGGAGGACTGTGGAGGAGGACTGTGGAGCAGGAAGAAGAGGATGACGATCAGAAGGAGAAGGTTGTAGAGGAGTTTTGAGAGTTATTTATTAACACTGCATGATATTATTATTTTCTACGATTTTTAATAATATTTATTAAGTGTGTCTGGGATACTTTCTGTCAGCTGGTCCGCTCACGTATTTTTATTTTTGGTTTACGTTTTATCAACCTTAGTTATGTGTATAGGTACGTGTTGTAAAGCTTATTTATTTTAGGTTTGGCTGTTGTCTGGCACTGGGAGAAGGTTGTAAGAATGTATGGTGGGTGCAAGATAACTTTAAAATGAAAACTGAAAGGTTAGGTTAGGTAGGTAAAGTTTGTCAAGAAGCAGGATAAGTGTCTTAATCAGATGATGACCGGCCATTGGAGCCTTTCGTCATCTGACCGAGACCTTCCGCTGGTTTATCGGTCCACCCCTTTAAAAATAATGGTCATAGTTATAACCATTTAGGATTGCTGAAAGGTTGAAAAGAGGGACGCATTGTGTTGATGAATTAGACATATAAGAACATAAGAATAGCAGGAGCAGACAAGTGCAACATCTGGAAGAGGCTGTATTACGGGAATAAATAGCTCTGAAGAATACACGGGACCAAGTACATACAACGCAGTTCTATGAAACAAAACATACATACAGGAGCTTTTAAAACCAAACACATATATAGATGTTCTATAAAATACACGAAAGCTCTACAAAACGCTGATCATCTTTATGCAACACACAGCTAGCAGCTGTATACAATGCAACATACAGCTAGCAGCTGTATACAATACAACACACACAGAGACTAGCTTCATACTCTCACAAATACAGTCTATGCAACATACATCACAAATATTAACTAATTATCAAACTTATGTATAAATACACATACCTAATGGCTTTTTGACTCAGTCATTACTGACGTAGATATCATTCAAATAATTAATGATTTGATTATCATATAAATTATTTACTGTGTGATTATAATAAAAATCCTTACGAACGAACATACGGCCAATTTTTCCCATGAAAATAAGTTTGTATCTTTCAGCTCATATACACCGAGATGTGTATATCAGCGTATACACACCGAAATGTGTATATCAGCGTATACATACCGAGATGTGTATATCAGCGTATACACACCGAGATGTGTATATCAGCGTATACACACCGAGATGTGTATATCAGCGTATACACACCGAGAGGTGGATATCTCTCAGTGTATGCGAAGAGAGACGTCTCCCTCTCAATTTATACACACTGAGAATGTAATTCATTCCCAATTTTTGGGATTAAAATTATGCGTGACTGTTGTGGTGTTAATGTATCTCAGCTTTATCATGAACCACGCTCGGTCTATAGGCTTTTTAATCTGACAACAACCTAGTAGAATATACGTATATTAAAGCCAACATTATCTTACGTGCTGGAGCATATTGTTTTAGTACATGCTCCGATACATTGTATTACATGCTACGATACATTGTATTACATGCTACGATACATTGTATTACATGCGCCGATACATTGTATTACATGCTCCGATACATTGTATTACATGCTCCGATGCATTGTATTACATGCTCCGATACATTGTATTACATTCTCCGATACATTGTATTACATGCGCCGATGCATTGTATTACATGCTCCGATATATTGTATTACATGCTCCGATACATTGTATTACATGCTCCGATACATTGTATTACATGCTCCGATACATTGTATTACATGCGCCGATGCATTGTATTACATGTTCCGATATATTGTATTACATGCTCCGATACATTGTATTACATGCGCCGATGCATTGTATTACATGCTCCGATACATTGTATTACATGCTCCGATACATTGTATTACATGCGCCGATGCATTGTATTACATGCTCCGATACATTGTATTACATGCTACGATACATTGTATTACATGCTCCGATACATTGTATTACATGCGCCGATGCATTGTATTACATGCTCCGATATATTGTATTACATGCTCCGATACATTGTATTACATGCGCCGATGCATTGTATTACATGCGCCGATGCATTGTATTACATGCTCCGATACATTGTATTACATGCTCCGATACATTATATTACATGCGCCGATGCATTGTATTACATGCTCCGATACATTGTATTACATGCTACGATACATTGTATTACATGCTACGATACATTATATTACATGCGCCGATACATTGTATTACATGCTCCGATATATTGTATTACATGCTCCGATACATTGTATTACATGCGCCGATACATTGTATTACATGCTCCGATATATTGTATTACATGCGCCGATGCATTGTATTACATGCTCCGATACATTGTATTACATGCTACGATACATTGTATTACATGCTCCGATACATTGTATTACATGCGCCGATGCATTGTATTACATGCTCCGATACATTGTATTACATGCTACGATACATTGTATTACATGCGCCGATGCATTGTATTACATGCTCCGATACATTGTATTACATGCTACGATACATTGTATTACATGCGCCGATACATTATATTACATACTCCGATATATTGTATTACATGCTCCGATACATTGTATTACATGCTCCGATATATTGTATTACATGCTCCGATACATTGTATTACATGCTCCGATACATTGTATTACATGCTACGATACATTGTATTACATGCGCCGATACATTGTATTACATGCTCCGATATATTGTATTACATGCTCCGATACATTGTATTACATGCTCCGATACATTGTATTACATGCGCCGATGCATTGTATTACATGCTCCGATACATTGTATTACATGCTACGATACATTGTATTACATGCTCCGATGCATTGTATTACATGCGCCGATGCATTGTATTACATGCGCCGATGCATTGTATTACATGCTCCGATACATTATATTTCATGCGCCGATGCATTGTATTACATGCTCCGATGCATTGTATTACATGCTCCGATACATTGTATTACATGCTCCGATACATTGTATTACATGCGCCGATGCATTGTATTACATGCTCCGATACATTGTATTACATGCTCCGATACATTGTATTACATGCTCCGATACATTATATTACATACTCCGATATATTGTATTACATGCTACGATACATTGTATTACATGCGCCGATACATTGTATTACATGCTCCGATATATTGTATTACATGCTCCGATACATTGTATTACATACTCCGATACATTATATTACATACTCCGATATATTGTATTACATGCTCCGATACATTGTATTACATGCTCCGATATATTGTATTACATGCTCCGATACATTGTATTACATGCTCCGATATATTGTATTACATGCTACGATACATTGTATTACATGCTACGATACATTGTATTACATGCTCCGATACATTGTATTACATGCGCCGATGCATTGTATTACATGCTCCGATACATTGTATTACATGCTCCGATATATTGTATTACATGCTCCGATACATTGTATTACATGCTCCGATACATTGTATTACATGCTCCGATACATTGATTTATTTGCTAGTGTCGGAAATGACTAACTTTACGTTAGAACTAAGAGAAAGATAAGATAGGCAAACTAGAAATGAAGTTAAAAAATAAAATTTAACAAGTTCACCTTAAAAGTTTATTTCGGCTAAAGATTAAAGTTCACAATACCTCAGTTAATAACAAATAATACTCAAACTTTAAATGCCAAAAACGTCTGAACAAATAATTAAGATTCCAACATAACCCCAGCGCTCAGGAGAATCATCTCTATTATAAACATTGGTTTTCTCCTGATTCCTCTGCTCTGGTTTCCTAATGATTCCAAATCGTTCAAGATGTGGTATTTTTTTTTCACAAATCACCGCGAATTGTCCGAAGGTCTTCAGTTTGTGGAGATTCACTTGATGTCTCGACGATTTCGGCCTTGTCATTCATTCTACTTATGCAGTCGTTATGTAGTTAGATTGTGCACTAGAAGTTTTGACGTGCTACGCCTTATTCAATTCCTAACTGACGTGACTGTGTCCACTCAATTCCGGTAACGTTAATGTATCTAAGAGGTTCACAAAATTCACTTCAGTTCGGACCAGTGTTTGGAATTAGAACAACTATCTTTTCGTTTGACCTGGGAAGTATGATAAGCAAACTACAAATAAAACGAAAATAAAAAAAAGACGAAATTTACTTAATTTTTTTTTTAAACAAACATAAACGTTCACTAAACAAGCAGTTTAGTAATAAATGCTACTTTAATTTTAAAGGGCAAAAACATCTAAACTGATAACTATTTCTAACCAAAATCAATCTTAAAAAAAATTATGACTTGCAGGACAAGGGAAAGAATATATAGTTTTGTTCGTAGAGATCAAAATTGTAATCATTCCTTATGCACTTAGCTAACTCACAATGCTCAACCGAAAACATTCCTTACTAATTATTGAAAAATCTAGAATACACCATAGGTGGAGGAGGAATTCTCTGCCACAAAAGGCAGCGATAATTAATTCCCAGCATCTTAATAAGGTATTTTGGTTAATTATGCCACATGTGAGTAATTTTAAAATAATGTCTTAGTTATTTTGCAATAAAAAAAAATTGTATATATAAAAATAAATAAACCAATACGATAACAGTCCTTACGTAACTATCAACCTTGTCACTAACACGTCTTGTTCACGTGCAAGCTTGTCACTAACACGTCTTGTTCACGTGCAAGCTTGTCTAATGAGTCATTATAAGCTTTGAAATATATAAAAAAGATTGACAGGCCAAAGAATCTTGACCAAGGACTCATTTGATTTTGACACGTTATGATACATGGTTTTATATTCTATGATGCATTGTTTTAGATGCTAGGTTACATTGTTTTAGATGCTAGGTTACATTGTTTTAGATGCTAGGTTACATTGTTTTAGATGCTAGGTTACATTGTTTTAGATGCTAGGTTACATTGTCTTAGATGCTAGGATACATGGTTTTTAGATGCTAGGATACATTGTTGTTGCATGCAAAGAGTACGTAACCTTTATTCGGAGCATGTTAAACACACCCACATAGGCTCCCCTCCAACCAGCGAACCATCGTTAAGGGTTTGGCGATGGGGCCCCATCATCAAATCAACGACTCGGTTCAGCCAATTAAAATGCGAGTTTAACAATGACAAAGGTGACGTGGATACCACTCGCAGTTTGTCATTGGAATTCCTGCATTGAGCTGGTTGTGGAAGGTTGTCTGTCTTTTGGCTGCTGTTTTGCCTTGACAACCGTGGCGTGCACTAATACTACTCTTTCTGTATATAGTGTACATATGTGTAAAGCCCTTTTCTATTTACTTGGTGAAGGAAAAGACAAAAGTCTTGTATAATCAAAATTGCTTGGTAAAGGAAATACAAATTCAAAGCATTTTCTACTGTGTTTCTTTGCTCCAAGCTCCCTTTTACACTCAGGTTAACAGGCCATTGAACCTGAGGTTGTAATAATTGTTTTAGATACACACACAACCCGCACATATAAAAGAGAGGAGCTTACGACGACGTTTCGGTCCGACTTGGACCATTTACAAAGTCACACTAACACACAGAGACAGAGGAAGGGTATTTATAGGCAGGAAGACAGGGGAGGGTACAAGAGAGTGGGGTAATGATGGAGTAAGTAGTGGAAGTAGTAGTAGTAGTAATAGTAGTAGAGGAGACAGTCATATGGGAAGGAGCACTGCAATGAGGCTAGCGGCCCGCAAGGTGGGACGAGAGGGAAGAAAGGCGAATAAAATGAAGGACAAATACAAGGCAAAAGAAAAGAAAGAAAGGAAAACCCATAGGAGAAAAAAGGAGAAGGGGGAAGAGAAGAAAGGGAAGGAATCAGGTTAAGTCACGGGTGTTCTGAAGTTTAGAGCATTTAACAATGTAATGAGAGAGGAAAGCATCAACAGAGACAAAGCCAGGGCTAAGATTCATACAGGGAAAGTTGTGTATAAGGGAGGATTCACCAGGCGGCGACTATGAAAGTTGGACGTAGGGTAGACAGTTTTAGCAGAAGACCAATCAATAGGATGACTGTGATCTCTGACATGACAGAAAAGAGCATTATTAGTGTCGGCAAGCCTAACACTATTTTTGTGCTCCTTGAGTCTGTCAGAAAGAGATCGGCCAGTTTCTCCGAAGTACTGAAGAGGACAGGAGGAGCAAGAAATAGAGTAGACACCAGGAGAATCTGTAGAGGGAGGGGAAGTATGAACTAGATTAGTGCGAAGAGTGTTAGTCTGGCGAAAGGTAAGTTTGATGTCTAAGGAACGGAGAGAGTTGTTGAGATTAGAGAGACCAGAGATGTAGGGAAGGCAGAGGACTGGAGAGTTTTCAGGAGTAGAGGGTTTAGGAGAGAAGAAAGTCCGTTTAGCACGAGAGAAAGCAGAGTCTATGAAATGGGAAGGGTAGCCAAGGGGAAAATGAATTATGAAGAGTAAGCTCCTCTCTTTTATATATGCGGGTTGTGTGTGTATTGTTCCAGTCACGGTATTCTGCCTTTTTTGTTATTGTTTTAGATGCTAGGAAACATGGTTCTAGATGCTAGGATGCATTGTTTTAGATGTTAGGATATATTTTTTTAGATGCTATAATGCATTGTTTAGATGCTATGATACAATGTTTTAGATACTAGGATACATTGTTTTAGATACTAGGATACATTGTTTTAGATACTAGGATACATTGTTTTAGATACTTCGATACATGGTTTTTAGATGCTAGGATACATTGTTTTTAGGTACACATTTATGTACATGTAAGATCAATTATACACGAGAATACATACACGATATTGTGCAGAGGTATGTATATGCATGAAAATATATACAGGTTTACATATATAACTTACACACTTTTGTACATTCATATGACACACACATGTGTACATGTATCACAAAGTACACAGGTGGATGAAGTGTATGAAGAATCAGTGAATATTTGCATGAGAGAGAAATATGCAAATCTGTAGATTTTAATTTGTTAAAAATCTAGTGACACAGGTGGTGGTGAGGGTGGGTGATGGGTGGTAGTAGTGGTTTTGAGGGAGGGTGGTGATGGTGAGGGGTGGTGGTGATGGAGGGTGATGATGGTGGTGAGAGTGTGGTGGTGGTGGTGGTGGAGGGTGGTGATGGTAGTGGTCAGGGAGGGTGGTGGTGGAGGGTGGTAATGGTGAGGGATTGTGGTGATGGAGGGTGGTGGTGGTGATGGAGGGTGGTAGTGGTCGTGGTGAAGAATGGTGGTGGTGGTCGTGGTGAAGAATGGTGGTGGTGGTGGTGGTGGTGGTGATGGAGAGTGGTGGAGGATGGTGGTGGTGGTTGAGGGTGGTGGTGAGGGAGGGTGGTGGTGGTGAGGGAGGACGGTGTTGGTGGTGGTGGTGACTGAGGGTGGTTGTGGCATGCAAAGTGTATGTTACAATTTATTCAGGGTATGTCACACTCCCATATTGGCTGCCTCCCAACCAGCAAACTGGGTGCTAAGGGTTTAACGATCAATAGGGTACCCATCGTTAAATCAGTACCTTAATTCATTGACCAATCACAAGCGAGCTTGCCAAAGCTGAAGCAACGTAGTTCACTTGTGGTAAGTATTGGCAGACTTGCCTAGCTGCTGGTTGAGCACAACGCATACTCTGACTTCTGCTTTGTCATCTGTCATTGTGGTGTACACTTATTGTTCCATCTGTACATATTGTACATACTTGAATATATCATCTGGTGAAAGTAAATATACATTATAGTTTACTGTTGAGTTTTGTTTCTCCATATTCCCATTACGACCAGATCTCGCAAGCCATTCTTTACCTGTGTTCGTAATAGTGGTGGTGGTGGTGAGGGAGGTGGGGGTGGTGAGGGAGGGTGGTGGGGAGGGAGGGTGGCGGTGCTGGAGGTGGTGAGGGAAGGCAGTGATGGTGGTGAAAGTTAGGGAGAATAGTAATAATGGTGGTGGTGAGGGAGGGTAGTGATGATGATGGTGGTTAGGGAGGGTAGGGATGATGATGAAGGTTAGGGAGGTAGTGATGATGGTTAGGGAGGGTAGTGATGGTGATGGAGGTTATTGAAGGTGGTGATGGCGGTTAGGGAAGATGGTGATGGAGGTTAGGGAGGGTAGTGATGGTGAAGGAAATTATTGAGGGTAGTGATGGTGGTTAGGGAGGGTAGTGATGGTGAGGGGAAACCTGGAGCTGATTCTGAGGGTCTTGGCTCCCTTCAGGTAGTTGCCAGACCAAGTCTCCCAGTTACTGACCTGATCACCCAAGGTTTTGCAACCGGCACAGCAGGCAGTCTAGCGTGTACACCACAACCAGTGTGATCAGCAACTGACTGGAGGAACTCAAGTTTACTTTTGAAGACAGCCAGAAATTTGATATTTACGCTTGTGCATGACGGGAGAATGTTGAAACATCTTGGTCCCCTTACGCTCTGAGATTACATGATCTTTATCTTCTTTGGAAACATAAACAATTCTTGTCATCCTGACAGATACCACCATACTCGCCTACCCTCCCAAGAAACTAATACACTGGAGCACAGGACACTGGAGCACAGGACACTGGAGCACAGGACACTGAAGCACAGGGCACTGGAGCAAAGGACACTGGAGCACAGGACACTGGAGCACAGGACACTGGAGCACAGGACACTGGAGCACAGGACACTGGAGCACAGGACACTGGAGCACTTGCACCACCGGCAAACTAAAATACCACAGACTATACACACTGATAGCACCCTTGACTCTGACAGGAGGGTGACTAGAGCTGTTTACGTAAACCAATTTGATGGTACTGTAACAAAGAGCTGTATTAGAATTAATAAGTGGGCTTCTACTTTACAAATCGAACTGTTTGCCATACTAATTGCTCTCAAGATTGTAAAAACTAGAACGACTCGGTAAAACTGTATCTAATTATCTTTCCTCATTATTTAGTCTAAATTAATGCGTGATTCACAAATTGTTTACAAGGGGATCATAATTAAGCTTTTTGCAATTTCCTTTTACATAGGCCTCAGACAGCATGATGAAGTCGATAAATGAAATGTCAAATACAACATGTCTTTAGAGAAAGTAACAAGGTCAATATATTACAAGACTCTGTCCTTTCTATATTAAAGCTATCAGCTTGCAAGACGTTGTCACAGCTAGATTAAGGTCAGCAGGTTGCAAGACGTCACTGAAAGATTAAGGTCAGGCTTTACGTATCTTTGGCAGTAAGGTTTATTTGAAGCTTCCAAAGACTTGAAATACCAAGCACTTGGACTTAGATTAAGAGTGTCAAATATTCAAATCTACAGGAACACCTCCCAGCAAGTCCTACAAAATATGGCAAATCACTTCATTGTTAATTATAAGATATTTGAAATCCTGACAATGTATCGACATTTTGCATCAACCAGATGAATAGACTGATATTTAATGTGACTGCAACAAAATATTAAAAAGGTTTACTTATAATAAGATACTGAAATTTTCTTGAGACTATTTTCATTATATATTGTGAAGATTAGCTATTGAAAATAATTGTAAGTATGTGAGAAGACACTTTGTGATAATTCTACTCATGCTTTATTTTCCTCTTTTTTTTTACATTCGTACTGCCGTTTATAGAATGAGCTGAGGTTCACATTATGACGGCACATGTAATAGAACTTGTTGTTCTTATCGTTTAATCGTAAATATTAATTTCGTA
Source organism: Cherax destructor (assembly GCA_009830355.1). NCBI lineage: Eukaryota > Metazoa > Arthropoda > Malacostraca > Decapoda > Parastacidae > Cherax > Cherax destructor. The sequence goes on along the minus strand of WNWK01005195.1, from coordinate 31,848 downwards.
ATACATAAATTGAAAAAATCTCGGGCAACTTATCGATAAAATCTTCATAGAGTAAGTCAAGTAGACAAGTACTGTTGTCTCCCTCTTGTTTAAGTGTGTTGCCCTAGACACATTTTACGACAATAGGAAATTTCCTAAAATCAAGAGCCCGATACTTTTGGAATCAGAATTTAGTCTTTTATTGCGAAACGGTTGGAGTCTAACGGCATGTTATAAATGACATGTCACTAATGCTGTAGTCGCTAGGGACTCACTACATATTCAATGCTTATGGGGTTTATAGTATTATTAATATGCTTCCTGCATTTTCTGACACTTGGCACTCTGCCTGGTGCCCATCTGTTATTCTGGAGAGTCGTATCCCTGAACCAATTTGCTTGGCTTTCCTACTCATTTCTGCAACATTGCAAGCTCTCTGTGACATGTTGATTGCAACACGAAAGACCTACACCTCTTATTCAACTTGTCCTAAATATATGTCGTGCCGAATAGGTAAAATTGGTCAATTAGCATGAACTCTTTTAAAATAAGTAATTTCTAAAATTTTCTCTTATACGGTTAGACGTATATATATATTTTTTAATTTACGTTAATATAAAAAATGATTTTGTACCAAAAGTTCCTTAGAAAACTTTCCTAACCTAATTATAACAAGCGCAATTTAATTTAGTTTACAATAATTTAATTTAGTTTACAATAATTTAATTTAGTTTACAATAATTTAATTTAGTTTACAATAATTTAATTTAGTTTACAATAATTTAATTTAGTTTACAATAATTTAATTTAGTTTACAATAATTTAATTTAGTTTACAATAATTTAATTTAGTTTACAATAATTTAATTTAGTTTACAATAATTTAATTTAGTTTACAATAATTTAATTTAGTTTACAATAATTTAATTTAGTTTACAATAATTTAATTTAGTTTACAATAATTTAATTTAGTTTACAATAATAATAATAATCAAACAATGAAATATTTTTTTTTTCGTTAGGTTCAGAATGATTTTTGCGAAGTTATTGCATACACAAATTTTTGCTTGCCTTATTCGACAAATTTTACCTATTCGGAACGACATGTATATATGCGCACGAGAACATATTTATATATATATACACACGAGAATGTGTACATAGCAGTCTGAAGGTATTACACAGTGTGAATGAAGTGGTTTAGAATTTCTTAAGACATCGTACAACATAAGTGAGACTGAGTCATGTTAGTTAGAATGACGTGTTGGTAGTGACCACTAGTTTTGCAACAAGACTAGTCCCAGAGCTAAGGGATTGTCCTACGAAGAAAGGTTAAGGAAATCGGCCTGACGACACTAGAGGACAGGAGGGTTAGGGAGACATGATAACGACATATAAAATACTGCGAGGAATAGATAAGGTGGACAGAGACAAGATGTTCCAGAGAGGGGACACAGAAACAAGGGGTCATAATTGGAAGTTGAAGACTCCTATGAGTCAAAGGGATGTTAGGAAGTATTTCTTCAGTCATAGAGTTGTCAGGAAGTGGAATAGCTTAGAAAGCGACATAGTGGAGGCAGGAACCATACATAGTTTTAAGACTAGGTTTGATAAAGCTCATGGAGCAGGGAGAGAGAGGACCTAGTAGCAATCAGTGAAGAGGCGGGGCCAGGAGCTATGACTCGACCCCTGCAACCACAAATAGGTGAGTACAAATAGGTGAGTACACCTCAGCTGTTTGCTTCACTACACTCGTTGACAGAGGCACCAGCTGAGGAGAACTGCTGAAACTAACTCGTGTATGTTTTGTACTCGCCTATATGTGGTTGCAGGGGTCGGTTCACAGCTCCTGGCCCCTCCTCTTTGGTCGCTATTACGTTCACTCCCTTCTCTAAGAGCCTTATCGCACCTCTCCTTAAGGCTATGTATGGATTCTGCCTCCACTACATCACTCTCCAGATTATTCCACTTCTTGAAAACTCTAAAGCTGAAGAAATGCTTCCTAACATCCCTATAACTCATCTGCGTGTTTAACTTCCAGTTGTGTCCTCTTGTTTCTGTATACCATTTATGAAACATTCTGGCGCTGTCTAACTTGTCAATTCCTCTCAGTATTTTATATTTCGTTATCATTTCATCTCTATCCCTCTTTTCCTCCAGTGTCGTCAGGTTAGGTTCCCTTAACCTCTCCTAGTAGCATATACCCCATATCTCCGGGACTAGTCTTGTTGCAAACCTTTGCACTTTCTCTAGCTTCTTGACGAACTTCGACCAGGTGTGGGTTGCATACTGGTGCTGCATACTCCAATGTAGGCCTGACGTACATGATGTACAGTGTCGTGAAAATCTTCTTACTTAGATGTCGAAACGCTTTTCTCAAGTCTGCTAGGCGCCCATATGTTGCAGCAGTTATTTGGTTGATGCGCCTGTGGAGATGTGATGATCAACCATAGATCAATTTATTTGAGTGAGGCTTTCAGTCTTTGATTCCCGAGCATGAACTCCATATGCGGTCTTCTTTATCATTCAAGCTTCATGACTTTGCACTTGGCCAGGTTAAACTTTAAAGTCATTTGTCTGACCAGGATTGCAACCTGTCCAGATCCATAGTTGTTTTATCTGGTCCTCGTCACCTTGAATTCTCCGCATTAGCTTCACGTCGTCTGAAAACACACACCTCTGAATCTATCCCTTCCGTCATGCCATTCATATACACCAGAAACAGCACCGGCATTAGGACTGACCCTTGTGGAACCCCGCTCAACTTATGCACACACTCTGACACCTCTTCACGTCACGTACCATCACTTGTTGTTTCCTTCCTGTCAGTTATTCCCTGATCCATTACAGTGCTTTTTTTCTATGCCTACTTGTTCCTCTAGCTTTTCTACTTCTCTTGTGCGGAACTGTGTCGAAAGTCTTCTTACAGTCCAAGAAAATGCACTCTGCCCACCTCTTTCTCTCTCCTGTCTTCTCTTACCTTGTTGTACAACTCCAGTAGGTTTGTGACACAGGATTTCCCAATCCTGAATCCGTGCTGGTTATCGTGTATGAACTCCTTTCCTTCTAGGTGTTCCACCACTCATCTCCTGGTAAACTTTTCCATGACTTTACATACTATACATGTCAGTGACATTGGTCTAGAGTTTAATGCTGCCTGTCTGTCTCCTTTCTTAAAAGTTTGAACATTTCCGGTCTTTCCCACCTTTGGTAGTTGCCCTGTTTCAATAGATTTGTTGAAGAATTTTAGTGGTGTGTGTGTGTCTGTATGTGTGTGTGTGTGTGCCCGCGCGCATACGCTTGGACCCACCTATTCACCTGTTTGCTGTTGCAGAGGTCAATTCTCAGCTTAATGTCCCAGGTTTAAATTGTCCATTACCTGGTTCAATTTATATTTGCTCAGAGGCCCCTAATGTACCTATTACTAAGGCAGTATTTGAAGCCGGTCTCCACCATTTATTTCTTCAACTATGTCTCTTTCTGACCACTCTTGATTCTAAAGAATTATTTCCTGACTACTCTGTATTATCTGTCTGCTCCTTTGTGCACCTTTGCCCTCTCTTCTCGTACACTCGTTTATTTCTTATTTTGTGTTCCACATTATCTTTCCCGGTCCTTCTCTCCTCTAATATTAGCAAATTCAATTCTCTTGAATCCTCGTCATTGACTTAATTTAAGATTAACTGTTTTTTGCGACTTATTTTTAGGCTTGTGCGTAAGTCACTTGAAACAAGAATAATTTATTAGACACATGTGCAACATCTGGGTAGATTTGAGAGACGTTTCACCCACCAGCTGTTTTATCAACTCATTAGATTGATGGGTCAAATATCTTTCAAACACAGATAGCCAGATGTTTCACATGTCTCATTCATCAACTCGTCGTGTTAGCATGAGAGACGTGGGTAACAATTATCATCTAAGATTATATTTAATCATACGTGATTGTGCAGAGCATTTCGACCAGTCTCACATGAGCGGGATATATGAAGAACGAAAATGATGCGTTATGAAGAATATTATTTGAGACGAAGTATACCCCAACGTCTTACGTGCGTCTTATGACTGGTAATGTACACTCTTCAGCAGAGTTTCCGTGAGAGCGGATATTATGACATCCTCTAACGCTATTTGAGATTTATATTGAAACAAGTGAAGTTATATTCAGTCCACATCTAATCTGCTCCAGCTGCTTCCCATTACTCTCTTCCCTTCTCTGTTGCTTGTCTCTCACCCTCTTCTCCCGCCCCTCCTCCTCTACCATTCCTTTTTCATTATTCCTTCACTCCCCTGTGCCCGGTGCCTCCCCCCTCCTCCTCATTGTCCCATCCATTTCCCTTTTCCCCGGCACCCCCTCCTCCCCATCCCCACTCCTTGCATCCCTCCCCTCCTTCCCTTCCCCCTCCCTCCCCATCACACAAGTCCATCGACAAATTAACCACCTCGGTAAGGGTTCTATTGAGGCGCTGCTTCCTGGGATTAAAAACCTCCATCAGGCAAAAATGAGGAATGAATCAGCTGTGGATCCAATAGAAGTGTGTGCAGGGACGTGGATTACCTAAATATCTCTGACATAAAGGTTGTGGCGCTTTAATGTGTCATGATTTATAGATAATTTTGAGAGTGAAGGTAATTGCAGAGATATATGATAATTAGTTGGGCCTTAATGAAGCTGATGAGCTTTATTTTAATTATCGGGCTTTATGGAATTTGTAGGGCTTAATAGAGGTAAATATTGGGCTTGAACGTAATAGAAGGCCTTCAGGGGTTTAAATCTGGCTTCAGAGGTAATTAGAGAGAGAGAGAGAGAGAGAGAGAGAGAGAAAGAGAGAACGTTGAAAAATAATGGAGTCGTATACATGCATGTATTACAGTACATTAGCATATAGTTAACAAGTATTAATATATGCAGAAGAACCACTGTGAAAAACAGAGAATGTGAGAAGTCACGAAAGCGCTGGGAATTTCACTGTTCTTCACATTGTGATATCACGTGTTTATTGTGATCTTATTGCATGTATTAATACATGTTGCCTTTCCTTGCAGGTGAGTCTTCTTGGTACCCGTCACCTGGTCAGCACCTCGGTGGGTGCCTGTCACCTGGTCAGCACCTCGGTGGGTACCTGTCACCTGGTCAGCACCTCGGTGGGTACCTGTCACCTGGTCAACACCTCGGTGGGTACCTGTCACCTGGTCAGCACCTCGGTGGGTGCCTGTCACTTGGTCAGCACCTCGGTGGGTACCTGTCACCTGGTCAGCACCTCGGTGGGTACCTGTCACCTGGTCAGCCCTCGGTGGGTACCTGTCACCTGGTCAGCACCACTCCTGGTGGGTGCCTGTCACCTGGTCAGCACCTCGGTGGGTGCCTGTCACTTGGTCAGCACCTCGGTGGGTACCTGTCACCTGGTCAGCACCTCGGTGGGTACCTGTCACCTGGTCAGCACCTCGGTGGGTACCTGTCACCTGGTCAGCACCTCGGTGTGTGCCTGTCACCTGGTCAGCACCTCGGTGGGTACCTGTCACCTGGTCAGCACCTCGGTGGCCTGTCACCTGTCACACCTGGGTCCAGCACCTCGGTGGGTGCCTGTCACCTGGTCAGCACCTCGGTGGGTGCCTGCCACCTGGTCAACACAGTGCTTGTGGTAGTTCCCTTACCCTCGTAAGTGTTGTAATGTAAATTAGAGATACACTTACTATATTTTTTTTGTCTTTCACTAAATTCCTCACTAATGAAATTTGTCAAAGCTTCAGAACACAGGAGTTCCCTTAACATACACGGGATGCCACGAAATGCTTAACCGAATACACGTATACACTTAGGCGAATACACCTATACACTCGGGTAACTGAATTATTTAATACACATGTATATCACCCATCATGTCCGGTGGTTTATCTATGTAAACAACAAAAAATAAAATATATTTAATATTGAAAAAGTAATTTTTCACAAAATATTTACGATTTCTATTTTTAAAGAAGCAGGAATTAGCTTTTTCTAAACCAGACGTCAGAAACAAAAATTAAAATAAAAAAAAATCATAATCACTGTATCTATTAATTTTTTTAATAAATTTAAAAAAAAATAAAATGAAGAAAAAAATATTCAGAAGTATTTTTGGAAGGTGTTCGATGTAAATAAAATATATATTGAGAACTTAGTATTTACGAGGGTCGTAATACTATGTAACTAACTTAAGTAAGTTAACTTCTGGAAGTTAGTGTGCTAAATACCCGGTGACTTGACACAGTAAACTCCATTAACATCAAATTAAACGAATTATTTTTTTCTGCGTTCATCCGACTTTCTGTGGATCAGCTGGAAGCATCTTGTGGATCACATGGGATCATTGTGTTGATCACTTGGGATCATCCTGTTGATCACCTGGGATCACCTGGGGATCACTTGGAATCGTCATGAGGATCACTTGGGATCATCCGGAGGATCACCCGGGATCATCCTGGGGATCACTTGGGATCATCCTGTTGATCACTTGGGATCATTCTGTTAATCAGCTGGGATCATCCTGTGGATCACCTGAGATTATCCTGTGGATCACCTGGGATCTTCCTGGGAATCACCTGGGATTATCCTGGGAATCAGCTTGGATCATCTTGTGCATCAACTTGGATCACCTGGGATCCTGTGGATAACCTGGGAACATCCTGGGGATCACCTGGGATCATACTGGGGATCAGCATGGATCATCCTGTGCATCAGCTTGGATCACCTGGGATCATCCTGTGGATCACCTGGGATCATCCTGGGGACCATCCTGGGGATCACCTGGGATCATACTGGGGATCAGCTGGGATCATACTGGGGATCAGCTTGGATCATCCTGTGCATCAGCTTGGATCACCTGGGATCATCCTGTGGATCACCTGTGATCATCCAGGGGATCACCCTGGGGTTTGCAATATAAAATATAGGATTATTTATTATATAATTATTAATAAAATTTAAATAATTTATGCAGTTGTATTGTTATTGAGAACATATGATATACATATATTTGCTAAGCTGCCATGTTTCTCTGGCCCCGATTAGTTTACATTCTAAAATTTAGTAATATTGGAAGGTACCGGTTATAAAATCATGTTATTTTTGGCTTAGCTAAGCTATGGAGGTCATAAAAGGTTGTTGGAGGATACTGACTGGAAAGTAAATTTTTTTTTTTCAGAAGTTTAAGGTTTGAACTGAAGGGTGTGTGAGTTTTGACAGGGGGGAGAGTAATGTTGTTGGTTTATCTATTTATCTGAGTTGTGTATCTGTTCTGGAAAAGGAATCGTATACTAATAGGGCTCTGTTCTTAGTATGGTTTTCGATCAAATTTGGATTGTAATAAGGTAGGGTTGCAGAGATATGTTTTAATGTATGTATACCCTTTTTGGGGACAAGCATATTATTTATTTATTACAAGCCTATTTTGTATTTACATATATTAAACACGCTAACAAATATTATTATTGTATCAATGGTTAGTGAGCAAATAATTAGCTGCTTTATTGTTTTTACAAAATTTTGTTTAGGGTCAAATGTAGGTTGTGTATCAGACACTGAGTCAGTGGCTTGAGGCAGTATCAGGGAGAGGCTCGCTGGAGGATGAAGAGTGTGAGCCCTGGAGATGTGCGAGGGTGAGGCTTAAGAGTGTGAGCCCTGGAGATGTGCGAGGGTGAGGCTTAAGAGTGTGAGCCCTGGAGATGTGCGAGGGTGAGGTTTAAGAGTGTGAGCCCTGGAGATGTGCGAGGGTGAGGTTTAAGAGTGTGAGCCCTGGAGATGTGCAAGGGGAAGGCAAACATCAGGCAAAGAGATGGAAAACATTACTGAAGCTGTCGGCTGTGGGATGTTGTGGTTGTAGTGGTGTATGGCAAGGTGGAGAGGTTGTTTGTTTCTTGCCATGGGTGTTTATAAATCGGTTATTCGTGGGATTATTAAAGCATTATTATTGTATTTCTGGAAACGGTTATTTATTGTACCTAACAACTGTTATAATGTAGTCCTTTTTTTTGGGGGGGAGTATCACAATTGAACAAATTTTGATTGGATTTTCCTTTCCCATATCGTGGCTATTGCATTTCTTATAACTTATGTACATTTAGTGGCACCCCTATCATTCATTATATACATGTATTTATATTCCCATTTCTCACATAAATAAGTTTCTGAATTATTAGATAAATATTCATTTCCCCATTTATTAATTCTCCTTCAAACCGTCATGACAATGCATTCCCAGTTTCCTTTCTATAAAACCTGGAATCATCCTGGGGATCACAAGTAACCATGCATTCCTTCACCATCATCCTGGGGATCACAAGTAACCATGCATTCCTTCACCATCATCCTGGGGATCACAAGTAACCATGCATTCCTTCACCATCATCCTGGGGATCACAAGTAACCATGCATTCCTTCACCATCATCCTGGGGATCACAAGTAACCATGCATTCCTTCACCATCATCCTGGGGATCACAAGTAACCATGCATTCCTTCACCATCATCCTGGGGATCACAAGTAATCATGCATTCCTTCACCATCATCCTGGGGATCACAAGTAATCATGCATTCCTTCACCATCATCCTGGGAAACGTAAATATATGCCACAATATAAATGTTAGCAAATGAGTGTTGGAAAAAGAATTAGTGCTGTCTCATATATATATCTGGTCGTCTCAAACATATCTGACAACTTAACTTTCTTTTACTGACGGTATTCGTGGACTTCAACAAATACACGCATCTTGATTAACATCATCTAGAAATTTAACTAACAGAACCATCTGCATCAAGTCGCTGAAAATAGTAAAACCTCTTTATTGTACCACTACACTGAAAGCTTAGACTGACTTCTAGCAAAATCCATGTAAGGCTGCCCAGTCTGGCTCCTGTTTACCTTAAACTCACATCTGTATATATCCGGTATACACTGATAGGCACTTTGAACACTACACTGTACAGCGCTGCAATTCACAAAATTCTTATCGCACAATGTTAGGGCCATATTCTCCTGCCTTCCGTACGATGCTGTATTAACAACAGCCTCCCAAATGCTCAATCGTCCACTGCAATGCTCGAACTTGATTCTCGAACGATTCGTAGAATTACTCTGACTCAGCATTAAAAAAAACTTGGTATTAACGACTCAGATTTCAGCACAGTAGAACACTCATCACACATGCGATGCTATTGCCACCTCTCTTCTCTATCACGTTCCTTCCTAGCAAAAAAAAAAAAAAAAAAAAATGCTATTCTCTAATGACTGCTCTAGAATAAACTTTGCCAATTCCAGTGCCAACGTAGCAGATGTTCCTGATTTAAACCTGGCCTGCCAGTCTTGCCTCCCAGATTGGTGGATTAGTAGGTAAACGTTCAGCAATAAAATTGCTAACATTCGAAAAAAAAGGAGGTGGAGTCGGAGACCAACACGAGTATCCTTTGCAGCAGCTCATCTGACTCCAGTATATAATGACCATCTTTCTACCTGTACTGCGGTGCTTAACACCTCCTATGCTGAGGGACTGTCTCACCTTCTTCGGTCTTCTGAACATAATTTTTCTAGGTTGAGGGACTGATTACTTCTTTCACAGTCTTCCGGTCATGTCACTGTATTGTACTGATAAAGCCAATGTTTGGCGACACGTCTATCAAATGAAGATATCTATATATTGCACATGTGTCTAATTCATCATGGCGGTATTGTATGCCATTTATATACGACTTTGACACTGTAGTGGTAGATGCGGAACTAGAAAACCAACAGAGACGGGGCCAGGAGCTGAAACTCGAGCTCTGTAACCACATATAGGTGAGTACATGTAGGTAAGCGCGCGTCCACACACACAAACACACACACACACACACACACACACACACACACACACACACACACACACACACACACACACAAGGTATGTGCAGTAGAAGAGAAAAGCAGGGAACATGAAGGGAAATAAGAGAGACAGGCTTCCCATCCCTCCTCCTTCCCAGTAAAGTGCTTCCCATCCCTCCTTCCCAGTAAAGTGCTTCCCATCCCTCCTCCTTCCCAGTAAAGTGCTTCCCATCCCTCCTCCTTCCCAGTAAAGTGCTTTCCATCTCTCCTCCTTCCCAGTAAAGTGCTTCCCATCCCTCCTCCTTCCCAGTAAAGTGCTTCCCATCCCTCCTCCTTCCCAGTAAAGTGCTTCCCATCTCTCCTCCTTCCCAGTAAAGTGCTTTCCATCTCTCCTCCTTCCCAGTAAAGTGCTTCCCATCCTTCCTCCTTCCCAGTAAAGTGCTTCCCATCCCTCCTCCTTCCCAGTAAAGTGCTTCCCATCTCTCCTCCTTCCCAGTAAAGTGCTTCCCATCCCTCCTACTTCCCAGTAAAGTGCTTCCCATCCCTCCTCCTTCCCAGTAAAGTGCTTCCCATCCCTCCTCCTTCCCAGTAAAGTGCTTCCCATCTCTCCTCCTTCCCAGTAAAGTGCTTCCCATCTCTCCTCCTTCCCAGTAAAGTGCTTCCCATCTCTCCTCCTTCCCAGTAAAGTGCTTCCCATCTCTCCTCCTTCCCAGTAAGGTGCTTCCCATCTCTCCTTCCCAGTAAAGTGCTTCCCATCCCTCCTCCTTCCCAGTAAAGTGCTTCCCATCTCTCCTCCTTCCCAGTAAAGTTCTTCCCATCCCTCCTCCTTCCCAGTAGATTGCTTCCCATTATTGCGCCCCCAGAATTGGGCCTCAATTCATATATCCGTTTATATTTGATTGATGTATATTTTCCATTTTCTATAATTTTATATTGCTGATATTCTCGATAATAGCTAAATCGTTAATATCTTGCTTTATAATATTATTGGACTTTTATTTGACATTATTTGACTTAGCTATATTTATTAGGTAGGATGTAACATTTTATATTGTGCTAGTGTGTCGTAGCTGCCTTGGAGTTAGCAAACTACTGTTATACTGCCGGTGTCTAGTTGCTGGGAGGAGTCAGTCGCTGACCACACCTGAGCTGGGTGGTTGCTTCTCCTCCCTCTCTCTCTCTGGCCTGCTGACCATCGTCGAGTCAACACCTTGCTCCTATTTCTACTTGTTTTCTCGCCATTTAGACTCTGTTGGGTAGAGTATGTATTCGGTGGTGAGACGAAACATACTTCTCAGGACTCTGTGTAACTCTGTTCACAGAGGATAGATTAGACAGTGATTTTCGACGTTTTTCTGGGTTGTGTGTCACATTGACTCTGATACAACTCAGGTCTCTAGCTATAGCTCTAGACCTACTTCGATAAGGCATCTGTGCACCATCACAGTCTGGGATTGTTTATGCTGAACTTAGCTTCAGTAGTAAAGGAGTTTTGTGACTGTTTTGGAGGATCTATTGATGGTCCCCAGTTAGGGTCGAGTTTCTATCTCCTGGTTCCTGACGCTGTGTTGCTGTTGCTTGTTATATTGCTGTTCTGCGAATGGGTCATTTTACTGGTCAATCAAGCTGTTCTGATTGTCAGTTTGTTAGAGAAGCTAGCTTATGAGAAGTTCTGTCGTACACTGGTTGAGTCGAGTCTTAGAGTTACCGGGAGCTCACTCATACACACATTTATTCATATTTGTATATATTATTGTAATTACTGACATTGTACCTGATGGTACTTCTGAGTCATTTATATATACAGTGGTACCCCGGTTTACGATGGTCCCCAAACTCACCCTTTTATGTAAGTTTATTTTTTTAAATGCTTTTGTAAGTGTAATTTTGGGGGTCTAAAAGGACTAGTCTATTTTACAACATTTCTTAAGGAGATAAATTCGTTTGGTAATGGCACTTGAACAGCATTCTGGAATGAAAAAATATCGTAAACCGGGGTACCACTGTATGTGCCCTCAGCACAGTCTTATTGTATATGAGAGCAGTGTAGGAGCTACCCTCCTAATTAACCTCCTAATTCATAACTTAATGAACATCCTAATCATATGTATATTTATTTACTTTGAAACCCTAGACACTAACTTGTTTAATAAACATATTAAATTTTATGCTTTCGTTAGTACCCTATCAGTTGTAATCCTCTTGGTGACTATTGAATATGTTGGATAACTGGACCAGGATACTGACTTTGTTGCAAAAGCCCAGTAACAGGTTGGATGCTAGAAGAGCTATCCATTTTAGTGTTCGCTGGAGATGTCTATTACTAATAGATATTGTGTCATTTTGTGACACCCATCCCTCCTCCTTCCCAGTAAAGTGCTTCCCATCCCTCCTTCCCAGTAAAGTGCTTCCCATCCCTCCTCCTTCCTAGTAAAGTGCTTCCCATCCCTCCTCCTTCCCATTAAAGAGCTCCCATCCCTCCTCCTTCCCATTAAAGTGCTCCCATCCCTCCTCCTTCCCAGTAAAGTGCTTCCCATCCCTCCTCCTTCACAGTAAAGTGCTTCCCATCCCTCCTCCTTCCCAGTAAAGTGCTTCCCATCCCTACTTCCCAGTAAAGTTCTTCCCATCCCTCCTCCTTCCCAGTAAAGTGCTTCGCATCTCTCCTTCCCAGTAAAGTGCTTCGCATCTCTCCTTCCCAGTAAAGTGCTTCGCATCTCTCCTTCCCAGTAAAGTGCTTCGCATCTTTCCTTCCCAGTAAAGTGCTTCCCATCCCTCCTTCCCAGTAAAGTGCTTCCCATCCCTCCTCCTTCCCAGTAAAGTGCTTCCCATCCCTCCTTCCCAGTAAAGTGCTTCCCATCCCTCCTCCTTCCCAGTAAAGTGCTTCCCATCCCTCCTCCTTCCCATTAAAGTGCTCCCATCCCTCCTCCTTCCCATTAAAGTGCTCCCATCCCTCCTCCTTCCCAGTAAAGTGCTTCCCATCCCTCCTTCCCAGTAACGTGCTTCCCATCCCTCCTCCTTCACAGTAAAGTGCTTCCCATCCCTCCTCCTTCCCAGTAAAGTGCTTCCATCCCTCCTCCTTCTCATTAAAGTGCTTCCCATCCCTCCTCCTTCACAGTAAAGTGCTTCCCATCCCTCCTCCTTCCCAGTAAAGTGCTTCCCATCCCTCCTCCTTCTCATTAAAGTGCTTCCCATCCCTCCTCCTTCACAGTAAAGTGCTTCCCATCCCTCCTCCTTCCCAGTAAAGTGCTTCCCATCCCTCCTCCTTCCCAGTAAAGTGCTTCCCATCCCTCCTCCTTCCCAGTAAAGTGCTTCCCATCTCTCCTTCCCAGTAAAGTGCTTCCCATCCGCCTTTCATGATGAACAAAAGAAGGACGAAACAGAAAAATAACAGAGGAATGTTAATAAAATGAGAACAGTGGAGGACTGATGAAAATGTAATCAAGAAAGAATAAAAGGAAGTATTGAGAAAAGTTAGAGAAGCAACAGAGGTTAAAAAGAGGGATAACAGAGTCAAAGAGAGGCACAACGAAAGAAGGTTAAAGAGAGTGGGACAACAGAAGAAGCTAATAGATAGAGGGGCAACAGATGAAGGCTAAAGGGAGAGGGACAACAGAAGAAGCTAATAGATAGAGGGGCAACAGATGAAGGTTAAAGGGAGAGGGGCAACATAAGAAGGTTAAAGGGACAGGGGCAACAGAAGAAGGTTAAAGGGAGAGGGCAACATAAGAAGGTTAAAGGGAGAGGGGCAACAGAAGAAGGTTAAAGGGAGAGGGGCAACAGAAGAAGGTTAAAGGGAGAGGGGCAACAGAAGAAGGTTAAAAGAAGAGGGGCAACAGAAGAAGGTTAAAGGGAGAGGGGCAACAGAAGGTTAAAGGGAGAGGGGCAACAGAAGAAGGTTAAATGGAGAGGGGCAACAAAAGGAGGTTAAAGGAGAGGGGCAAAGAAGAAGGTTAAAGGAGGGGGCAACAGAAGAGGTTAAAGGAGAGGGCAACAGAAGAAGGTTAAAGGAGAGGGGCAACAGAAGGAGGTTAAAGGGAGAGGGGCAACAGAAGGAGGTTAAAGGAGAGGGCAACAGAAGGAGGTTAAAGGGAGAGGGCAGCGGAAGGAGGTTAAAGGAGAGGGCAACGGAAGAAGGTTAAAGGAGAGGGCAGCAGAAGAAGGTTAAGGGAGAGGGGCAACGGAAGGAGGTTAAAGGGAGAGGGGCAGCAGAAGAAGGTTAAAGGGAGAGGGGCAGCAGAAGGAGGTTAAAGGGAGAGGGGCAACAGAAGGAGGTTAAAGGGAGAGGGGCAACAGAAGGAGGTTAAAGGGAGAGGGGCAACAGAAGGAGGTTAAAGGAGAGGGCAAACAGAAGGAGGTTAAAGGGAGAGGGGCAACAGAAGGAGGTTAAAGGGAGAGGGGCAACAGAAGGAGGTTAAAGGGAGAGGGGCAACAGAAGGAGGTTAAAGGGAGAGGGGCAACAGAAGGAGGTTAAAGGGAGAGGGGCAACAGAAGGAGGTTAAAGGGAGAAAGGCAACAGATGAAGGGTAACATAAGCTAACAGAGGGAACACCGAGAGGGAGGGAACACCGAGAGGGAGGGAACACCGAGAGGGAGGGAACACCGTGAGGGAGGGAACACCGTGAGGGAGGGAACACAGAGAGGGAACACCGTGAGGGAGGGAACACCGTGAGGGAGGGAACATCGAGAGGAAGGGAACATCGAGAGGGAGGGAACACCGAGGGAGGAACACCGAGAGGGAAGGAACACCGAGAGGAATGATGAAGGGGGTACCAGGGAAGTGAAGTGAGAAGGGGTCATAGTGTGGTCTGGAGGCCCTTGAGTAGCTATAGGGCCTAGTCTTGCCTGAGTCCCTCATATGCCCATAAAGTGGCCTAAGTTGCCCTGGTGGTTCTGGGGTGGCCATGAGTTGGCCTGGTGGTTCTGCGGTGTCCATGAATTGGTCTAGTGGTCCTAGGCTGGACATTAGATGGTCCTGGGGAGGCCATGTGGTAGCCTGGTGGTCCTGGGGTGGCCATAGGGTGGCCACCACTGCCAACGAGCACTTAGCAACGTGTCGCCGCTCCTAATATCCCGCTTGTATATTTATGTTGCAATTTCCCTGTGAGCACGTGTGGCCAGGATCCTGTGTGGTGGCCAGGATCCTATGGTGTGGCCAAGATCCTGTGTGGTGGCCAGGATCATGTGTGGTGGCCAGGATCCTATGGTGTGGCCAGGATCCTGTGTGGTGGCCAGGATCCTGTGGTGTGGCCAGGAACCTGTGTGGTGGCCAGGATCCTATGGTGTGGTTAGGATCCTGTGGTGTTGGCAGGATCCTGTGGAGTGGGCAGGATCCTGTTGTGTGGCCAGGCTCCTGTGTGGTGGCCAGGATCCTATGGTGTGGCCAGGATCCTGTTGTGTTGCCAGGAACCTGTGTGGTGGCCAGGATCCTATGGTGTGGCCAGGATCCTGTTGTGTTGCCAGGAACCTGTGTGGTGGCCAGGATCCTATGGTGTGGTTAGGATCCTGTGGTGTTGGCAGGATCCTGTGGAGTGGGCAGGATCCTGTTGTGTGGCCAGGCTCCTGTGTGGTGGCCAGGATCCTATGGTGTGGCCAGGATCCTGTTGTGTTGCCAGGAACCTGTGTGGTGGCCAGGATCCTGTGGTGTGGCCAGGATCCTGTGGTGTGGGCATGATCCTGTGGTGTGGCCAGGATCCTGTGTGGTGGCCAGGATCCTATGGTGTAGCAAAGATCCTGTGTTTTGGCCAGGAACCTGTGTTTTGGCCAGGATCCTGTGGTGTGGACAGGATCCTGTGGTGTGGCCAGGATCCTGTGGTGTGGCCAGGATCCTGTGGTGTGGTCAGGATCCTATGGTGTGGCCAGGATCCTGTTGTGTGGCCAGGAACCTGTGTGGTGGCCAGGATCCTATGGTGTGGCCAGGATCCTGTGGTGTGGGCAGGATCCTGTGGTGTGGCCAGGATCCTGTGTGGTGGCCAGGATCCTATGGTGTAGCAAAGATCCTGTGGTGTGGCCAGGAACCTCTGTGGCAACCAGGATCCTATGGTGTGGCCAGGATCCTGTGGTGTGTGCAGGATCCTGTGGTGGGCCAGGATCCTGTGTGGTGGCAAGGATCCTATGTGTAGCAAAGATCCTGTGATGTGGCCAGGAACCTGTGTGGTGGCCAGGATCCTAGGTGGCCAGGATCCTGTGGTGGGAGGATCCTCGGTGTGGCCAGGATCCTGTGGTGTGGCCAGGATCCTGTGGTGTGGCCAGGATCCTGTGGTGTGGCCAGGATCCTGTGGTGTGGCCTGGGTCTTCTGGTGTGGTCAGGATCATCTGATGTGGCCAGGAGCATGTGTGTGGCCAGGAGCCTGTGGTGGTGTGGCCGGATTCTATGGTGTAGCCAAGATCCTGTGGTGTGGCCAGGATCCTATGGTGTGGCCAGGATCCTGTGGTGTTGCCAGGATCCTGTGGTGGTGTGGCCAGGATCGTGTGGTGGTGTGGCCAGGATCCTGTGGTGGTGTGGCCAGGATCGTGTGGTGGTGTGGCCAGGATCCTGTGGTGGTGTGGCCAGGATCCTGTGGTGGTGTGGCCAGGATCCTGTGGTGGTGTGGCCAAGATCCTGTGGTGGTGTGGCCAGGATCCTGTGGTGTAGCAAAGATCCTGTGGTGTGGCCAGGAACCTGTGTGGTGGCCAGGATCCTATTGTGTGGCCAGGATCCTATGGTATGGCCAGGCTCCTGCGGTGTGGCCAGGATCCTGTGGTGTGGCCAGGATCCTGTGGTGTGGCTAGGATCTTGTGGTGTGGCCAGGATCCTGTGTGTGGCCAGGATCCTGTGGTGTGACCTGGGTCTTCTGGTGTTGTCAGGATCATCTGATGTGGCCAGGAGCATGTGTGTGGCCAGGAGCCTGTGGTGGTGTGGCCGGATTCTATGGTGTAGCCATGATCCTGTGGTGTGGCCAGGATCCTATGGTGTGGCTAGGATCCTGTGGTGTGGCCAGGATCCTGTGGTGGTGTGGCCAGGATCGTGTGGTGGTGTGGCCAGGATCCTGTGGTGGTGTGGCCAGGATCGTGTGGTGGTGTGGCCAGGATCCTGTGGTGGTGTGGCCAGGATCCTGTGGTGGTATGGCCAGGATCCTTTGGTGGTGTGGTCAGGATCCTGTGGTGGTATGGCCAGAATCCTGTGGTGGTGTGGCCAGGATCCTGTGGTGGTGTGGCCAGGATCCTGTGGTGGTGTGGCCAGGATCCTGTGGTGGTGTGGCTAGAATCCTGTGGTGCTATGGCCAGGATCCTGTGGTGGTGTGGTCAGGATCCTGTGGTGGTGTGGCCGGGAGCCTGTGGTGTTGTGGCCTGGAGTCTGTGGTGGTGTGGCCAAGAGACTGGTGGTATAGCCAGGATCCTCTGGCGGTGTGGACAGGATCCTGTGGTGGTGTGGCCGGGAGCCTGTGGTGGTGTGGCCAGGAGCCTGTGGTGGTGTGGGCAGGAGCCTGTGGTGGTGTGGCCAGGAGCCTGTGGTGGTGTGGCTAGGAGCCTGTGGTGGTGTGGCCAGGAGCCTGTGGTGGTGTGGCCAGGAGCCTGTGGTGGTGTATTCACGAGCCTCTGATGGTGTGGTCAGAATGAGCAACGAAAGACTGAAGGTGTGGTCATGATGAGCCAAGTAACTGTTAGCCTACAGTGTTGGTATTACTAAATGATTCTTTGGTAATTTAGCATGGAGAAAATTGTGGTGGCGTTGCCATAAGTAACACCATCACAATAACAATACCCCAGAGTGGCCACTGGAGTACTGTAATGATGTGACCAGGAGCCTGCAAGAGAGTGTTGAAACCAGTCTTACTTCTTGGTGTGGCTAAGCCTACTTTCTATGTTTCTGCGAGAATGATGTGAAGGTGTGGCTATGAAGTTACTCTGGTAGTATTTCCATGTGCCTCCCTCCATCCTCTCTCTTCTCTCTCTCTCTCTCTCTCTCTCTCTCTCTCTCTCTCTCTCTCTCTCTCTCTTCTCTCTCTCAGCTCTCGCTCTGAGAAATTAACGAATTAACTGATACAACACATCAGCAACAAGACACGAATGCACAAAATGCATTCGTATTTAAGGAGAGTGTAATTTCTCTGATGTTAGAAGCCCTTTTCTTCTGAAGAGAACAAGGTAAATAAAGTCTAACTTGAGTGATGATGTATGTAGTATGGTGGCTGGGCTGGAGGCAGCATTTAGTGTGATCAAGGATAGTACTACCAACATGAGGAAAGTACTACCAACATGAGGAAAGTACTACCAACATGAGGAAAGTTCTACCAACATGAGGAAAGTACTACCAACATGAGGAAAGTTCTACCAACATGAGGAAAGTTCTACCAACATGAGGAAAGTACTACCAACATGAGGAAAGTACTACCAACATGAGGAAAGTACTACCAACATGAGGAAAGTACTACCAACATGAGGAAAGTACTCCCAACATAGGAAAGTTCTACTGCTCTAGAAAGTGACGAATTCCTAACTAGAACTACTGAAAGCACAACTGGAAAGAAACTCCTGAGTTCTTCACTGTAAAAAATGGGTAAAATCCGAGAAGTCTACGCACTAAAGCTACATGTACTTGACAGAGGATTTCACATACATAGGAAGTACACCAACATGAGAAAGTATCCCACATGAGGAGTCCACGGGTTCAACATGAGGAAAGTACTCCCAACATGAGGAAAGTTCTACCAACATGAGGAAAGTACTACCAACATGAGGAAAGTACTCCCAACATGAGGAAAGTTCTACCAACATGAGGAAAGTACTACCAACATGAGGAAAGTACTCCCAACATGAGGAAAGTACTACCAACATGAGGAAAGTACTACCAACATGAGGAAAGTTCTCTGCTTTCAGAAATGTGACGAATTCATAACTAGAACTACTGAAAGCACAACTTGTGCAAAGAGAAACTTCCTGCAATTTTTCACTTGTAAAAAATGGGTAAAATCCGGCAAGTCTACAGCACATTACTTTGATCAGTAGATTTCACATACTAGCTGAAGCACACCCGGCTCAGCCAGATCCCCAGGGAGTGCCACGTTGCCTGGTGCGAGATTCCATGGCATGGCAGCATAACACAAAATTTTGTCGTAGCAACAAACACAGAAGGTAGCTACACATCCGTGGTGCCAGGACTGTGGATATATGGGATAATTTCGCTGAGGCGACCAAAACACACTAGAGAATACAATTGTTCATGACACATGCTGGAACTAATGATTTAGAGCAAACTAGATCAGAAAAAACAATTTTAAATGTTACAGAGCTATTATTAAGAAATTCAATGACAACAGAAAGAGACTGGTAAATTATATAATTTCTGCTAAGTGTTGGTGTAGACCAGGAGTGGGAAATCTTTTTATCTTGGAAGGCCGCATTAATGTTCGCTCTTATCTAACAGGATTGCATGCAAGAAATTTTGATTAGATAAACTGCAAAATGTCGGTTATTTTGTAAAAAGTTTATTATTATATAATAACTTCAAGAAAAATAATTCATTCAGAAGGCCGTACTTAATGCCCTAGAAGGCCG
The DNA here is from genome assembly GCA_009830355.1 of Cherax destructor. Lineage (NCBI taxonomy): Eukaryota > Metazoa > Arthropoda > Malacostraca > Decapoda > Parastacidae > Cherax > Cherax destructor. Next base: position 12,499 of record WNWK01005195.1, on the reverse strand, counting down.
CAAGCTGCCTTAAGGCACCAGGTTCCTCACCGCTGGACTGCAGACCTTCACACATACAGTAAAGCCACTGGTCTGGACCATATACAGTAGAACCCAGGTGTCCGAACACTGGTTGCTAGGTGGTGTTCAACTGCGAAATGTTCAATGTTCAAAATAGCATTTCCCACTGAAATATATGTAAATGTAATTAATAAAATTCCTGTTAATAAAATAAATGAAACAGAGAAACTAGAACTGTATTTAGGGATTTGTGTAAAGAGGATGATGATACAGACTATAACGTGGCATGACTTTAATTGTGGTAGATGATTCTTTAAGCGACACGGTTTTTATTTAAACAACGTTGGCATTGTGTTAGGCAAAAGGGGACAAGTGCAACTAACGCGACATTATATTGTGGAAATGTTTCGCCCTCCAGGAGATCTGTCATATTAGTTGCGCCTGTGGCCTTTTACCTACCCTATTGTGTGTAGTTCTACCATTATTATTATTATGGGGGTGCAAGATTGTGATGGACCTTGCATGAGGGCTCTGGAGGAAGGAGTTGAGGTAGGAGGATTGTGGTGGGGGTGATGGAGCAGGAGCATACCACTTACTGCAAGAAGCCGGGTTACAGTGGGAGGAGAAATTTAAGCTAATTAACCCAGCTGGGAGAGACCATTTGGGTGTATTAAAAGACCGTTACCCAAATGCTCAAAAATATTTTCTGAAGATTGGATGAATTATCCACATATGTCTTAGCAGAAATTACAGATATTATTGATCTCGGTTAACCTTGGTTTGACATTAAAGAAAAATACCAAAAAAAGCGTAAATTGTCTTGTGTGGTTACGCTAATGGTAATAAGTCTCCCATTAAAAAAAATGGTGGAGTTATTGTGTATGTTAATGAGGGTAAGATGTGGTAAAAAATTCTGACAGGATGCAAAAATAGAGACAAATGCAATATAATGAGTTCCTTAATTGACAAAGTTTGGCCCATTCCGTGGGCTTTATCAGGACACAATCAGATCTGATTTGTGAAGTGCCAGAACCCACTGAGAAGACGTAACGTTGTAAATAAAATTTCACATATTACTGCATTTACGTCAGCGAACAACTTGCGACAGAAATTCGGAACCATGATGCAACAGGATATGACTATATATAGAAATTCAAGCTGATGGAAGCAAGCAAATTATATTCAGTGTAGTACATCATCCTTCAATATATAATCAGGAGGATGACAGTTCACAAATGGACATTAAGGCAATTTGAATAAACAAATAAACAATATTAGTTGGCCATTTTAAACGTGTGTCGACCAGGAGGTCGACAGTCTCGTCAATAAGACTGAAAACAATTTATTAGCTTATGCTTTCATCTTGGCTGTTCGGGGTAATATTTTTGTCTTGTTCTGACCACTGATTTTCACCTCGTACGGTCATGCGAGGTAGGAGGCAGATTAGGTTACAATGGTCACAACACATCACCTTACGATTGAAAATAAATACCATCTTTGAGATCCAAAATAACACCATGATATTTCTCGATTACGAAGCAGATAGCTTTCTTAAAATGGCCTCACTGGATCGAACTATTAAATACAGATATTGTAGAGGAAATGTAAAGCAGAGTCTCAATAAGGATTAAATAAGAAGAAAGATAAAAAGAGAGATGAAAGAAAGGCAGGCAGGATGATGGGTCTAGTCGAGACTATAAAAAAAAATATAATGCTTATATTTCAACTGACTGATAAATTCGAAGATCATACTGACTATATATTAATTAACTCTTTAGCTTTCGATCATTGAGGAATTGAAGGTATTTTAATGTTTTTCTTGTGTGTTGTAGAATGGCCCAGTCTAAAACTTATTTTACTCTTGTGATTTTTGCCGTATCTTAGTTTTTTATGATTTTTTGAGTGTCCAAACAATGGTTATTCCTACTCATGAGCAATTGTGAACGAATGAGAAACACTCTTCCATTTATCAAATGGTTATAATCATAACTATAATTTTTAAAGGGGTGGATAGGTAAGCCGGCTGAAGGGCTCGGTCAGATGACCAAAAGTTTCAGCTGCAGGTCATCATATGACTGAGACCCACAAAAGCACATTGTTTCCTTAAAAACCTTACCTAACCTAACCTAACCTAACACTCTCCCAGGCTTAAAACTACACTGTTTCAAATCTCGAGACCTTATTTGGCTTAAGAAAGACTTAGCTTTTCAGATAGCTCATTGGCTCGAGGCAATGTTAATAATTTCCTGTGCATTGATTAGACTCTGCAAAGGTTCAAAATAGACATAATAACCTACCCCGTTAAAGGCAGCAGAACACCTCAGTAGCAGATAACCTTAGTAGTGATTTCCAAGTCCTTTACTATTTCTTCTTGCCATGTAACACACACACTTCCTGGCTTACACTTGGGTTTCTAGAAGGATACGATTTCCTACCTTTATTTGCATGCTAAACACTGCTATCTACCTCAGGGTCGAATTGGAACCAGTTGTGGGCCAGCAATATTATTTGGTCAGTTGAGTTTATTTCATCAATACTGTAGTGCTGTTTGATCATATTCCAGACTCGAGTCATTCTAGGAATTAATGATGTCAGATGAAGTTGTGCATTTGTCGTTTACTGCCCGTCTTGTGGTGTAGTTGTTTTATTGCCTTCCATGAATGGCAGCCGAATGTGACACCTTAACAATATAAACCTTTTTCATAACAGTAAGGCTACCTACATCTCTTTGGTATTGACATTTCTATCATGTTCTGTTTACTGTTTTCTATAGAAGTAGTAGAGACATGGGCAGGCAATCCAAGAAAGTGGTGCATAGAAAACTTCTTGACCGACTTGCTTTGCAAGATTTGCCACGTGATTCTTCATAGACATTAGGAGTCAAATTTCATCCAAAGAGCATCTACCTCATCCCCGCATATAGTACTTTTTCATTCATTATTGGCACTGTTCCAAAATTAACATCATTGTGCCTAGAATCCATCATCATCATCTCTGTTTTCTCAGAAGCACAAGTAACCTGCAATCGTCTTTCCCAGGCTGATATATCAGTAAGCTGGTGATTGATATGGCTGTGAGCAGCTGGCAGTTCTTCTCTTGGATATGTCTATGTCAGAGTACAGTCATCTGCATATGTATAAGATTCTGGGATGAGGTGAAAGTCATTGAAATAAACATTCCATGGCAAAGGAACAAGTCCACTTCATTGAAAGGACACTGGCATCAATTGCGTGATTTGTTGACTCTGTCCCATTGAGAACTATTCTTAGAAATCTATCTTGAAGGAAATCACTATGGAGGTTTAGCACATAGAGACTGCAAGTGCTTCCAGTTTTGCCAAGAATTTCCAGCACCATACTGGGTCGAAAGCACCAGGAATTCCAGGTGATCTTGGATTCATCCAGCGACTAGTGTCACATATTGGAGAGTTTTAACAGGAGATCGAGAGCAGAGCCACCTTTTCTGAAGCCATATTGACGGTCGTAAAGGAGTGAGTGGTAGTTAAACAATGTCGTCATTACCCACCAGATTATTCTCTCAAAAAAATTTCCAGTGATTGCCAGGAGTGACACTAATTTAACTTTTTGTGAATAGGGATTACATTTGTCTCTTTCCACACAGAAGACCATTTACTCAGTCACTCAGTCTCTCTCTCTCTCTCTCTCTCTCTCTCTCTCTCTCTCTCTCTCTTTATCTTTGTAAAGTATCCACCAAAATACAAAATTCACCATTAACACCAAAGTGCAATATCATCTTTTTTCCTATGAGGTTTAACATAGTGTGGTTTTGTGTAAAGGGGAGCCGTTGTCTGGTTGTAGTGCATAAAATACACATTTACCTCGCGACAACGCGAATACCACGAGTTTTTTCACACATAACGTACAAACATTTTTAGCTGTAATTTATGCAGACTTTATTCGTTCATCACCAATGTGTTAAATAAATAAATAAATAAATAAATAAGTATATATATATATATATATATATATTTTATATATATATATATATATATATATATATATATATATATATATATATATATATATATATATATATATATATATATATATATATGTCGTGCCGAATAGGTAAAACAGGTCTATTAGCAAGAACTCATTTAAAATTAAGTCCTTTCTAAAAATTTCTCTTATACGTTTAAATATATATTATTTTCATTTATGTTATTGTAAAATTTAATTTTGTACCAAAAGAACCTTAGAAAAATTACCTAACCTTATTATAACAAGCGCAATTTAATTTAGCCTAATCCAACTAAATATATTTTAGATAAGTTTACAATAATTTAATAATAAGCAAACACAATGATATATATTTTTTCGTTAGGTTTAGAATGATTTTGTTTGCGAAATTATTGCATACACAAATTTTCGCTTGCCTTATTCAGCAAGAAGAGCGTTGCTACGTAAGTCAAAATCGCAAGTTTTACCTGTTCGGGACGACATATATATATATATATATATATATATATATATATATATATATATATATATATATATATATATATATATATATATATATATATATATATATATATATATATAATATGTGTTTGTGTGTGTGTGTATAAAACAACCAGGGCGGGGGAAGTTGAATGAAAGCTCTAGGTCTTTCGTGCTGCACTCAACACATCAGGAGCTTGCAATGTTGCAGAAAAGAGGATGAGTCCAAGCAAACATGTTCAGAGGGAGCGTTTTTTATGCAAGCTCCTGATGATGTGATGATTGCAACACAAAAGGTCTAGAGCTATCATTTAACTTCCCCCTGTGTGTTTTTTTGGATCTTGCATCGCTTGTTTGCGACTCTCATAATAATATATATATGTATGAATAACCAAAGTATAATGAACACTTGTCAATGCTCAGTAATACCACACATGCAGACAGGAACTCAGAAGATTAATTGGTCTGTATGTTTCGATCCCCTTCTGGGTTCCTCTTCAGTAGATACATAAGTGAAATTAGAACAAGAATATATAGGGAAGTTTGCACCTCACTTTCTCTAATTTCCTGACATTCTTGGCCAGGTGTGGATTTCAAACTTGTGCTGCATACTCCAATATGGGTGTGAAGTACACGGTGTACAGAGTTCTGAACGATTCCTTAGTGAGACGTCGGTTTGCTAGGCGTCCATGTGCTGCAGCAGTTATTTGGTTGATGTGCACCTCAGTAGAGGTTTTCTTTGCCTTTAACTGATCTTCATGACTTTGCAGTTGGTAGGGTTGAATTCCAGGAGCCTGTTGCTGGACCAGGCTTACAGCATGTCTACATCCTTTTGTAGTCCTACCTGGTCCTCCTCCGACTGAATTCTCCTCATTAACTTCGGAATAACTGCAAACATAGACACTTCTGAGTCCATTCGTTCCATCAGGTCATTCACATATACCAGAAACATCACCGGTCCTAGGACTGACCCCTGTGGAACCCCGCTCGTCAAAGGCGCCAACTCTGATACCTCTAACACTTACCATGACTCGTTGATGCCTTCCCTGTTATTCTTGCCTGGTCCTCCAGCTTTTGCAATAATCTCTTGTGTGGGACTGTGTCGAAAGCCTACTTACAGTCCAAGAAAACGCAATCTACCCATCCCTCTCTCTCTCTCTCTTGTCTTACTGCTGTCACCTTATCATAGAACTTCAGTATATTTGTGACACAGAATTTCCCGTCCCTGAATCAGTGCTGGTTATCGTTGATAAGCTCATTCCTTTCTAGGTGCTCCACCACTCTTCCCCTGATAATCTTCTCCATGACTTTACATACTATACATGTCAGCGACACTGGTCTGTAGTTTAATGCTATATGTTTGTCTCTTTTTTTTTAAAAACTGGGACTACATTTGCTGTCTTCCAAACCTGTTTCGATATATGTGTTGATGATTGTTGTTAGTAGTACACAGAGTGCCTCTGCTCCCTCTCTCTGGACCCATGGAGAGATGTTATCCGGTCCCATCGCCTTCGAGGTATCTGGTTCGTTTAGCAGCCTCTTCACTTCCTCCTCGATTGTATACAGTGTCCAACACTTTATGTACTTCATCACTCCGTCTTTCTGGAGGTCTTTCTGTCTCCACTGTGAATACTCCTTAAAATCTCATGTTGAGCTCCTCACATACTTCTTATGATCTTCCCTCCCTCTTTCCTCAGCCTAATTATCTGCTCCTTGACTGTTGTTTTCCTCCTGATGTGACTGTACAACAGATTCGGGCCGGACTTGGCTTTCTCTATGTCATTTTTGTATTGTACCTGGGCCTTCCTCTGTGTACTCACCTATTTGTGGTTGCAGGGGTCGAGTCATAGCTCCTGGCCCCACCTCTTCACTGATTGCTACTAGGTCCTCTCTCTCCCTGCTCCATGAGCTTTATCAAACCTCATCTTAAAACTATGTATGGTTCCTGCCTCCACTACGTGTGTGTGTGTGTGTGTGTGTGTGTGTGTGTGTGTGTGTGTGTGTGTGTGTGTGTGTGTGTGTGTGTGTGTGTGTGTGTGTAAAACACATTGATTCCAGGCTGAGGGACTGATTGCCTCAAACTACTCCTCATCATCCACCTTTCTGTTTTGTAATGGACTGAAGAATCCACTGGCTGGCGAAACTTTCCCATAATAATGATTCCCAAATGTTGCCCAAGTGTCTCATTCTTCAACTTAGTCTTGCAGGTGTTGTTACTAATCTGCGCCATTATTGTGAGCTTTCTCTTATTATCCTTCATTCATTACACTGACAGCTACTTAACGCCTGATTAGAGGCGCCTGCACTATGTCTAGCTATTGTCTAGCATACGTGGCGATAGCAGTCACACGTCACTAACTTTTGAGTCATTATTTTCTCCTCAGTTAGAATTCTATCTTCTAGGTGAATCAGTGACAACATTCCGAGAAGCCTAGAGCTTATTTTCCTTCCCACTTGCTTATGTCTAATATTTGTTTTTATTTTAATACACCGGCCGACTTTCACCGAAGTAGGGTGACCCGAAAAAGTAGAAACACCTTTACTATCATTCATTCAATCCTCTGGGCAGAAGCGTGCTGACATCACAGCTCGGCCGACCCTCTCAGCTGCAACATCACCTCCCTTCCTTCAGAATGCTAGCATTGTACTTTTCACATCCAGAACTCAACACTGGTTTACCGGTTTTCCCTGAATCTCTTCATAAATGTTGCTATGCTCACATCCCAAAAGCATGTCAAGTCATAAAAACTACTCTTCAACACTTCTATCTAACCTGCTCACACTAGCCTGTTGGATGCCCAAGCCTCTAGCATTTACAACCTTTCTTACTTCACTCCCTCCGACCATTCCTTCCCTCCACCAAAGATTCATATGCTCTCCTAATCATCCTATTTTCTTCCAGCATCTCTCAATGTCCAAACCTCCTCGTCAGCCTCTTGTCCGCCCTTTAAATAATAATTTTGGTAACCCCACTTTTTTCTTCTCTGCATAATATTCACACCACACTCTACCCTCAAACACGACATCTCCACTGCTTCCAACCTCTTTCTCTCTGCAACACTTAAAACCCACATTTCACACCCATATAACAGTGTTGATACCACTATCATCAGGTACATTTCCCCCTTTTTTTTGTCTCCATGGATAAAGTTCATTGTCTCCACAGATGCCTCAGTAGACCACCCCCATTTTTTCTCTCGTCAGTTTTATGGTTCACAGATCCATCGATCGACAAGGCCACTCCCAAATACGTTTTCTTCCTTAGTACTTCTTTCAATTTGATATCTAATCTCCCAATGCTTAGATTGTTTGTTACTATTATTACCTTCTGCTTTCCCATGTTCATTCTTAATTCTCTTCTTTCAGATTTTCTCCCAAATTAGAATTTCCCAAATGAACCGTGTCATTGGCAAACAATCAATTGTGACAACTCCCATTTTGTGTCAGATTCTTAATTTTTTAATCCCATCCCTCTCCTCAACACTCTACCATTCACTTCCTTTACGACCATATCAATAAATCTGTTAAAAAATCATGGTGATATCACGTATTCCTGCATAAGGTCAAATTATACTGGAAAATATTCTCCATCTCTCCTGCAAAACCTAATCAGAACTTCACTATTCGTATAACAAATCTTCTCTGCTTTTAAAAACCTACCACCTATTCCATACTTTTGCTACATCTGCCACATTGCTCCTCATCCACCCTTTTCTATATTATAAATGCGACAAAAAATGCTCATCTTAATCTGAGCATTTTATTCATTTTATTCTACAAAATAAACACTCGATTTACACATTATTTTCCCTTCCTAAGACATTGTTCATCTGTAGTCCAATTCTCTCTCTCTTCTCTCTCTCTCTCTCTCTCTCTCTCTCTCTCTCATCTATCTATCTATCTATCTATCTATCTATCTATCTATCTATCTCTTAGCTTTAATTCTTTCAATAATAAATCTACCATAAAATTTGTCAGGTATACTTAACAGGCTTATTATCCTATAATTCTTACACTCTCCTTTAACTCCTTTTCCCTTATATAAAAATTATACTCGTTTTCTGCCATTTCCTAGGTACCTTTCCCCTTTCCATGCATATATTTAACTAATGCACCAACCATTCCACAACTATATCCCCATCTATTGTTAACATTTCTTTCTTGATCCCATCTATCCCATTTGCTATACTCCTCTTCATTCTACCCTCTGTCTCAAGTATTTCCCCTCCACACTCACATCTTGCTCTTCCACACTCCTACAAGATGTTATACCTCCCTGATCAATGCATGAATCACTGCCACTCTGTCTTCATCAATATTAATCAACTCATCCAGACAAGAGTTTACACAGAAGGTCTGGTAGTGCTGGATCTGTTGATGCATACATGAAGAACTTACATAATCCTTCACCTCAGTATCGTACTTCTTTCCCTACACAACCTTCAGAAGATTATGAAACTTCGAAGTCAGTCTCTGGAAACACAGACGTAAGGAAAAACGGAGAAACCTCAAACGTATTTCCTGAAAGAGTTCACAGCGAGTTGCCGATATTAGAACATTTTTTCTAATATATTTCTTATGCATTCAGTTTTCATAATCTCCAGAGCAGTTAACGTGTACATAACGAAAACTAAAAACAAATTTTATACAAATCCGCCGCAAAGTGCAGCTAATTCTTCCTTCAAAGCTATGAACAGTTTTCATGGATTCTGTTTCTTCAGTAGAGTATTTGCCTTGTTTTAGGCATTCCAAACAGGAACGTGTGCTTGTCACCACCGTTGTATTTACTCACCCTCCTGGCTTATCAGAGCAACAAAGATATCAACAAGGATCTCAGCCTCACAACAATACCGCTATGGGGCCAGTTTAAACAATATAAAGTACTTCTTCTAATGTCCCTGAGAAATGGGGATGACAACGTAAGGTTAAATTGAAGGAGGAAAATGTGCGATAGGTAATGAGGAGTTTTTATTCCATCGGAAACGCTGGCCTGGACTAAGAGATAACATATTTTCGGTGTCAGATAAAGCATATACAAATACTGATCTAACTCTAAAAGTCTATGTAGGAGATATCGTGAAAGAACCTCTTTATAAAAATTTACATTGAGACCAGATATTATACGAGACACATCGTAATTGGAATTATCGAAGACGGATGCTCAACTTTTGAGTAGAATTGATGTCATGGGAGCTTCTAATATTCCTACAGAACCCCTGGTACTAGATACTTCCAGCGTTGAAACTTACGTTCTGGAAGCTCAAAGAACTGATCCTACGTTATTCTCTGTAAAGGATACTACACGTGGTATTACAACAGCACAGAAACCTCCTTTGCTAGTTTTTCTATCGTTTACGACGAAATAGGTTTGTGAGTTTATGTGATGTACTCCTCCCCTCGTCATGCACAGTGACAGAGGTTATGTGATGTACTCCTCCCCTCGTCATGCACAGTGACAGAGGTTATGTGATGAACTCCTCCCCTCGTCATGCACAGTGACAGAGGTTATGTGATGTACTCCTCCCCTCGTCATGCACAGTGACAGATGTTATGTGATGAACTCCTCCCCTCGTCATGCACAGTGACAGAGGTTATGTGATGTACTCCTCCCCTCGTCATGCACAGTGACAGAGGCTATGTGATGAACTCCTCCCCTCGTCATGCACAGTGACAGAGGCTATGTGATGAACTCCTCCCCTCGTCATGCACAGTGACAGAGGTTATGTGATGTACTCCTCCCCTCGTCATGCACATTGACAGAGGTTATGTGATGTACTCCTCCCCTCGTCATGCACAGTGACAGATGCTATGTGATGTACTCCTCCCCTCGTCATGTACAGTGACAGAGGTTATGTGATGTACTCTTCCCCTCGTCATGCACAGTGACAGAGGTTATGTGATGTACCCCTCCCCTCGTCATGCACAGTGACAGAGGTTATGTGATGTACTCTCCCTCGTCATGCACAGTGACAGAGGCTATGTGATGTACTCCTCCCCCGTCATGCACAGTGACAGAGGTTATGTGATGTACTCTTCCCTCGTCATGCACAGTGACAGAAGCTATGTGATGTACTCCTCCCCTCGTCATGCACAGTGACAGAGGTTATGTGATGAACTCCTCCCCTCGTCATGCACAGTGACAGAGGTTATGTGATGTACTCCTCCCCTCGTCATGCACAGTGACACAGGTTATGTGATGAACTCCTCCCCTCGTCATGCACAGTGACAGAGGCTATGTGATGAACTCCTCCCTCGTCATGCACAGTGACAGAGGTTATGTGATGAACTCCTCCTCGTCATGCACATTGACAGAGGTTATGTGATGTACTCCTCCCCTCGTCATGCACAGTGACAGATGCTATGTGATGTACTCCTCCCTCGTCATGTACAGTGACAGAGGTTATGTGATGCTCTTCCCTCGTCATGCACAGTGACAGAGGTTATGTGATGTACCCCTCCCCTCGTCATGCACAGTGACAGAGGTTATGTGATGTACTCCTCCCCTCGTCATGCACAGTGACAGAGGCTATGTGATGTACTCCTCCCCTCGTCATGCACAGTGACAGAGGTTATGTGATGTACTCTTCCCCTCGTCATGCACAGTGACAGAGGCTATGTGATGAACTCCTCCCCTCGTCATGCACAGTGACAGAGGTTATGTGATGAACTCCTCCCTCGTCATGCACAGTGACAGAGGTTATGTGATGTACTCTCCTCGTCATGCACAGTGACAGAGGTTATGTGATGAACTCCTCCCCTCGTCATGCACAGTGACAGAGGCTATGTGATGAACTCCTCCCCTCGTCATGCACAGTGACAGAGGTTATGTGATGAACTCCTCCCCTCGTCATGCACAGTGACAGAGGTTATGTGATGTACTCCTCCCCTCGTCATGCACAGTGACAGAGGTTATGTGATGAACTCCTCCCCTCGTCATGCACAGTGACAGAGGTTATGTGATGTACTCCTCCCATCGTCATGCACAGTGACAGAGGCTATGTGATGAACTCCTCCCCTCGTCATGCACAGTGACAGAGGCTATGTGATGAACTCCTCCTCGTCATGCACAGTGACAGAGGTTATGTGATGTACTCCTCCCTCGTCATGCACATTGACAGAGGTTATGTGATGTACTCCTCCTCGTCATGCACAGTGACAGATGCTATGTGATGTACTCCTCCCTCGTCATGTACAGTGACAGAGGTTATGTGATGTACTCTTCCCTCGTCATGCACAGTGACAGAGGTTATGTGATGTACCTCCCTCGTCATGCACAGTGACAGAGGTTATGTGATGTACTCTCCCCTCGTCATGCACAGTGACAGAGGCTATGTGATGTACTCCTCCCTCGTCATGCACAGTGACAGAGGTTATGTGATGTACTCTTCCCCTCGTCATGCACAGTGACAGAAGCTATGTGATGTACTCCTCCCCTCGTCATGCACAGTGACAGAGGTTATGTGATGAACTCCTCCCCTCGTCATGCACAGTGACAGAGGTTATGTGATGTACTCTCCCTCGTCATGCACAGTGACAGAGGTTATGTGATGAACTCCTCCCTCGTCATGCACAGTGACAGAGGCTATGTGATGAACTCCTCCCCTCGTCATGCACAGTGACAGAGGTTATGTGATGTACTCCTCCCTCGTCATGCACATTGACAGAGGTTATGTGATGTACCCCCCCTCGTCATGCACAGTGACAGATGCTATGTGATGTACTCCTCCCTCGTCATGTACAGTGACAGATGTTATGTGATGTACTCTTCCCTCGTCATGCACAGTGACAGAGGTTATGTGATGTACCCTCCCTCGTCATGCACAGTGACAGAGGTTATGTGATGTACTCCTCCCTCGTCATGCACAGTGACAGAGGCTATGTGATGTACTCCTCCCCTCGTCATGCACAGTGACAGAGGTTAGTGATGTACTCTTCCCTCGTCATGCACAGTGACAGAGGCTATGTGATGAACTCCTCCCCGTCATGCACAGTGACAGAGGTTATGTGATGAACTCCTCCTCGTCATGCACAGTGACAGA